>VXAD01008737.1:749392-832722 GCA_013399195.1 Dicrurus megarhynchus
GGGGGGGAAGGTATTTTACTTGCATTCATCAGCTCTGAATTTCTGCAATTTTAGCTGTATCCCATCCCTAACAAATATGAACCAGATGGTTCCTGTAAATTCTCCTTTAGAGCCAGGCAAGTTCACATTCACTCAACCAAGCTGTCATACCTATTTGTGCATATTTCTCTGTTTATGGATGACAGGTTGCAGTACTGTAGTGAAACAGGGGAAACTAGAGGTTCACAGAACAGAAAAAACAGAAATAAAAAAAAAAATCATTAGAATGTGTTTGCTACTTGGTCTAGAAGGTTGTCTGCTACCAGAGTAGTGGAGCGTAACACTTTACATGCTGGTTACCAGCTAGACGTGATCAGGTCAAAACCAGATGGATTGCACTTACTGTATTTTATTTAATAATTTGAATATAAGTGTGTTAGGCTGAAAGCACTCTGGGGCCCTCAGCATTTGCTGAATTGCTTCCTGGTGACTCATTTAGTAGCTTGTTCACTGCTTCTTCCCCTGCTTATGAAGTTCTTAAGCAGACCTGGGTTATGCGAAGTGTACTTACCCCACAGACATGTTGGGATTTTGGATGATGGGGGATGCTTGGGGTTTGGCTTGTTGTTTTTTTACTCATGCCTAACATGTTGATCTGTTTGCTTTCAAATTAGTGTTAGGTTCAGTGCCAAACACACGGAATATCCAAGTATATCTCAACTTACCGACCTCTGGTACACTTGAAGTGTAAGCTGGCGTCATAGAAATTGTATTTGTCATGGGGAATCACTTGCCTGGATGGCTTCCTTTTTGGTGATTTCATTGTGCCCTTGACAAACACAGCTCAATAGTTAAGTCCCTGAAGTTCACTCGTGGGCCAGAGGCATAGATCTTTGTATCATGTCCCAGATACATCGTTCAAAACATGTATTCAGATCAGAGCCGATGTTCATTCAGGTGGCACAAGCATGCTGCATGTCAGGAAAATACACCCCTCATAGATAGTTGGTACTCATCAAGGCAAAAGGAAGAGCGAGTGCTCTTTCATTTCTGTAGAAGGCTAAAGGTCCAAGATCTTAGCAAGAACATTCAGGAAAAGAGATTTACACAACTTTTCTCAGTAAGTACTTTGGTGCCAACTGCAAGGGCTCATGTGACACTACAGATGTTCCAGTGTGATTGTTTAGTCATGTCACATTAATGATTGCTGTTATTTAAACAAGAGTAAGTTCAGTGATGTAGCGCACAGAATTTCATATGGCTGAGAAAACTGCTGAGATGAATTTTGCCTATGTGGATGTGGGAGAAGTTTTGTGAGCTTTCAGAGATGCAAAAGAGTGAAACGTCCTCTTCACTTGTGTTAGTAGGGTCAGTGGAGAGATGCTTGTAACAAAGGAATGATCGGAAGGACTGAGGCACAGACTTTACTTCCCTGGCAGAAGTAGGAAGATACTGGCTGAATTTGTTTCTTTGTCCAGCTTCAGGGAGGACCGGCCAGAATGTAATTCCATCTGGGTTGCTTAAAGAACAGGGAGAACATTGCAACAAATAGTATTTTCCCTGCTTTAAGGGAAATTTATACAGAATGTTTTCTTTCTTTGCAAGCTTCAATCCGCAAAACTCAAAATACTTGCTTCAGCTCACTGAGAGGCAGGCTGGGCACTTGTTTTGTTCTAGTTTTATTACTGTATTTACCTTCAGCCCAGTCATTTTACAGGATGTTTAGATGAGGGTTAGCTCTTTGAATTCATCAATATTTTAAGAATAAGCCAGACAGTGGCATATTTGAATGTTAAGGCCAGGATCATCTAAGCTTTTAGCGGTGCAGATCAGATTGACTTGTGAGATTGTCCTCGAAGATGACAGGAGCAACCTGTGCATTACATGACCTGGCAAGTATGGCCACAGCCATTATGTGACCAGACTATTCTTAAATCTGTAATGGCAACTTTTTAATAACATACTGCAGAGAAGGGATGTGGTGCCTTCAGATGAACTAACCTCAGAAAAAGTGCTTCCAAAAAAATGCCTGCCTTTTATCCTACTACTTTTTCACATCCAAGGTATGACTAAAAAAAGAGGTTGAAAGATCAGATTGGAGTCTAGATAAATTTTGCTTGTAGTCTGTACTGGTGTTAATGACTACAGAATGAGCAGCCACTGAATTTTGGTGATGGTATTATGTACTCACTTCAAGATAATCTCATTGCTGTCATCTTCTAGGAGGATGACAGTTTTTCTTGCCTTAACTAATATTTTTTGGCTATCTTGATGGTAGTATGAATTGGCAACAGTATTGATGAAAGCCCTTCCTGCACGACTTCTCCACAGACCTGTGGTGAATTATCAGTTCTTTAGTCTTTTGGAGTAGATGTGATGCACACCAGACAAAAACTTCAGACCGGAGTTATTTGCCATGGCTGGCTATTGCCTTCTCCTTTAGGGAGATGAGAGGTACCTGTAAGAGTTCTGCACCTCCAGGATGCTCAGGGGTGAGCATTTCTTGAGGAGCTTTCACTGGCGTGTGTCCTGAGGGCAGGCTGTGGAAAAGCACTGTGTGCAGGCCTGGTCACTGACAGTGCACACAACACAGGAAATAATTTCCCTGTCCATTACCCAGGCAGTGCTCCCAAAATGGCACAGCTTGCATTGTTATGCTAAAGAGAAAGAAAAGTTCACATTTGAAGATAAAATGGTCCTTTTAGTTAAACAATCATACTGCTTATGTAACTACTCCTTTAATGGTAAAGTACAGCTGGAGCCTGGAACATGTTGTTACAGAAATACCACGTAATGGGTAACGATGTAAAATGCGGTAAATGGTGCTGAAGGCATTAGACGTGGGGAGAGACCTGAGGCTGCAACAGCGAGGTTGCAAGTGCTGCCTTCCTGAGAGCAGGAGGTTTGAACCAAGCTTTAGTAAACCCGAGGAATGGGCTCTGTAAAGATCATCAGAGGACTGGCCTAATGAGCTGCTGCAGGAAGGGCAAATGGTTCTTCTCAAAGCAAGGACAGGAGAGGGCCCAAGAGAGAGGAGCTGGCACAGCAGAGACGGTACCCATAGGGAGGATTTCAAGAACTGGCAAGGGTAGAGGGGACTGTGATTGTAAAGACTTGATGTGACAAGGAGAAACAGGAGGCAGAGAAGACAGAAATTACAAAGCTCTGACACTTTTCACTCTTAGTTTACTGTAATTGTATTTTCATGCATAGGAGAGAAAGGCTGCTGAGTAATCTTGCTCTTCTCTTTCTTGGAATGGTAACCACTGACTAATACATATGCATACAGAAACATATACTCACACCCACACAAACATGCAATTGCATAAAATTAGGAAAATTCCCCAACTTTCTTCTGAGATATTCAAGGTTTGACAAAGCAAATTCTGACTCAGTGTTAACTGAAACTGGGAGCATGGCAGTCAACCAATAGCATCTTCACTCCAGCATATTCATTTTCCTTCTTTCCTTGAGACAGTGCACAAGCTTTGTATGTGTCACTAGCAAAAAATAGAGCTACAGGTATGTTTGAAGCGTCAGTTTTTCATAATAGTTTGAACTAATTTGTTCAATCTGGAGTTAAAAACCTGGACTTATGGACTATTGTTGTTTACAGCAAGCTCAAGGTTCATACTTAGATGTTATACGAATGATGAAACAAAGTTGTAAATATATATTACTTAGTGGAATCATGTCTTTTTAAAAGCACATCTTTGTACACGGACCATTTGTAAATCCCCATTAGTGGTATTTATGATTCCACATAAAAGTTCCTCATTTGCAGTCAAAAAAGTATCTTAGGCTTAGATCTTCCTCCTACATGTAATGGAATCACAATGCTGTCACAGACATCACAACCATTTTTGTAAAATATGATGTTAAGGAAGACTGAGTTCATTGTACTATACATATGTAAATGCTTCTCTTTCAGTAGTCTCAGAGGAAAGAAGATGCCAGAAAGAATTCTCAACCAGTGTACATATTAATTGTCACCACCTTTCATGGGATAGTAAAGTGCATTCATACAAGGAAAAGCATTAAGAATCAAGGAGGCTGCCCAGGGAAAGTGAGGGCTTTTGAGTGAGACCTAAGGAAGTCACACAGTAAATTATAATAATCTAATTGTAATCCAGAAAATCACTCTTCCCTTGTTTGTGTCTGTAATGAGGTAATGGTGCAGCTTCTCTGGCTTCAGACAGCCACTACAGATTTACAGCAGACTGTGGAAGATCAGGCTGCAGCACAAGTTCTTTGTTATCACTGTACCTCTACAAGGATGTGTGAGTTCAGAATAGTTATTGGTGTAATTTGCAGCAATGAACGTGTAGCTCAAAACTCCATTCAGTTTCAGAAGTGCAGGGAACTCTTTATCACAGAACACAATTAATTGGTTGTTGATCCTGTATGTTTATGTGCTTGTGTGTAAACTTTTCAAATCTGGCTGTGGATAAGAAATCCACAGTATGACTAAATAACTGGACTGAAAGTTTTGCAAGTAAATTATCTGGACCGAAACAGCACTCACATGGATATGCTTCTGTACAATAAAACTCTACTGAAAATCACTGTGTGTGCTTGAAGTAGATGACCTCTGTCTTTGATTGGCATCTGCCCAGAATTGAAACTATTAGAACTATGCACAAAATTAAATTTCCTGAATGAAAACAGGTAGTACACCAAGTTCCCAGCTACATACTAAAATAAAGGGATGCAAATCAATATCCAATGGCTCCTACATAAGCATGACTTGACAGAGATTCTGTCTTCAGTTCCACCACTTTTCACTTAGGGACTTGACTTCGGTTCTGCCATTTGCTGAGACACAGCTGTTTGCAAAAAATTAAATGCTGCTTGCCTCTGTAATTTCCCACTGTGTAGTCCTTGGTCGTTCTGTGCTGCTTCTCTCCTGTGTTGAGGATGCTAAATGAGTTGGTATTACCTTAATGAATGCATTGAAAGTGTGTTTAATGCTGCTAGACTCCATATTTAAAAACATTTTTGAAATGTAAGTATCAGTAAAGTACTCTCTTGTGATTGTGGCTCCAATGACCGGTACAATGACTTAATTGGCATTCTTGTGCAGTGCTTGGATCCCTGCCAGTTAATGACCCATTGCTGCAGTCCGCACAAGCAAACCACCCCTTTTGTCCTGCTCCTCAGTCTGATGGACTTCTGCCCAAGTAATGCCTGCAGGCTCCTATTCTCAGCTGGTACAGAACCCAGCATGACCGTAAACATCCCTGAGAGGATCATAATATGCAATATTGGACAGATTCTGATACGCCTTGCAGTAATATAGCACCAAGACCTTCTGCTGAAGTCAGTGACTTTGCCAATGGCATAGCTGAAAGAAGAAAGTGGTCCCTACACTGTTGTTTTCTCAAGTAATGAAGCACTTGCAGGCTCTCAGTTAGTCTGTGTCCCTTTAGATGATGCAAGTTTTTGTGAACCCTGCGTCAAACATTCAAAATAGTTTTTATTTTTGTTCTGCTTTTAAATTGTTGCATTGTCTCTTCCCCCACAGGATTTTCCATTCTTCAGGCAATTATGGAAGCAGCAGTACAGAACAACTGGCAAGTGACAGCCAGATCTGTAGGAAGCATAAAAGATGTTCAAGAGTTCAGAAGAATTATAGAGGAGATGGACAGACGGCAAGAAAAAAGATACTTAATTGACTGTGAAGTAGACAGGATCAACACCATTTTGGAACAGGTATCTGCTTTTCAGAAATTGTGATCTCTCTGTGACAGACATTGTTAATATGTCCAGAACTGTTTATTTCTAGAAATTAATTAAGTGTCCTTTGGGATGTGAGTCCCAGTAACTGGCCAGTTACCTAGTAAAATTTAAATGCCACAGTGATGCTCATAGTTGGTGGCAGCACTTACATGTAGCCTACTAGGAAAATCTCTGTAATATTTTTTCCTAAATGTTAATAATGAATTATTTTTAAGTGGGTTAAGAACCTAAAACCTCAGCTGCCAGAGTAACATTACTGGAATCAAGGCTGCCTGTAAGGATTGCAGGACCGGTGCAGTTTCTTAAGTGGAACGTGAAACAAGAAATAAAAAGCCAGTGAAGTATCACAGTATCATCTTAAAGAATTCCCAGAAGGAAATACTGCTAGTGAAAAATTCAGCTGGTGGTCCAAACGACTCATTAGTACTTTTTGGTACATAAAGCCCTCCCCTCTGCACAGCCAGTGCTGTTGACAGGCTTAAATTGTGGGTGATGGAGTCTAAACACCTTTGTGGGTGAAGATGCATTTGGAGTGACTATTTTGCTCTTGCATGGCTTTCCCAGTGTTTGCTTTGCCCCAGAGGAATGGCCATACCCTCTGGCCATCCCAGGCTGCTACCCAGAATGCCTGTGCCCCTGGTTGTGCTGTGCAAGTGCAATGTGCTTGAAGAGGTGCACTAACATACAAATTGTTGGGAGCAGATGCAGGACAGTTCCCTGCTGCCTGGGCTCACAGCAAAGCTGGTGCTGGTGTGGAACCAAATCCACACTGCTTGGTTATTCACAGGCATGTGGCAATTCACTTGCATTAAGACAGAAAAACCCTTTGGTTACTGCTGCTTTGTAAATTTGACTGTGGGTTCATAGCATGGAATAGATCAAGAGTAGCATTTAAATTTCATGAAGCATTAGCATATCTCTTAGAAATGTTGTATTGTAAACTACCAACAAAATTACTTCCCTGCCATAAACCCTGGGAAACATAAAAAATATATTCACTGTGTTCCTTCTCAAAATATTCAGTTCCTGTCAAGCCTTGAGGTGTATCACTGAGGGTCAGTCTGTGGGGACAGCCAGGTGCCATAGCCACTACTACAGCAAGGAAAGGTGCTCAAGAGAACAGGGCACAAGCCATGCTGGTCCCTAACTCTGGTATGGTTGTGATATTAATACACAGCATTGCATTTTACACTGTATTTTTTAGGCAATATGGTGAGTGTTCTCTTCAGGGAAATTCATACTGAAAAGTGTAAGAAACTTCTCTTTTTTTTTTTCTTTCATTTGCTCATGTTCTTGGAAAAGATGCAAAGCGCCATACCTACCCACAGCCCACTCTTCTGAAAATGCTGCAGGAGAGCACTCCTGAGCCAAGCTTAAAGAGCTCTTTGGGCCCACTCTCAGCTGAGAAACAGGCGTTTTGTTTGATCTAACTTCATTTACATTTGTTCTCATTTTTTCTTCTATTGTCCAAGTGAGAGGAAAAAAAGTCAAACCATTTCAGTGCCTAAAAGGAAAGCTACATAACAAGCAAACCATATAGCAAAAAAACTGGTGACTCTTTTCTTCTGCTACTATTCTAAATTCAACTCTAGTGAAGTTTAAATTTTGTTAAATGTATGATTCAGTCTTCTATCAATGTGATTAGCATCTGTTAAGTAAAAATTTGCTACTGGGGCCTCCAGTTTCCCCAAACTCTACAGTACACGCCGGTGCCCCTGATGCTAAGAATATCTTCTGTCAACAATTTCCAGAGGTTTTTTAATTGGATACTGAAAAGCAGTGACTTAAATTTCTGCAGGGAAAGTCAGTAATGGGGGATGAACCCTAGGTTGATAGCCGAACAATTATTGTTTGTAGGCTTTTCCTTCCATCTCCTCTGCTTACCTTGTTATCTTCTCATAAAGTAGTTAAAAGTTTTCACAAATGTGTGGTATTTAAATTCATCCATCCAGTTTGCTCAAGGGAGTGGAGAGTTGTCTTTTTTTTAGCCAACTGTGTTTGCTGATAGCATATTATTGAGGGGAGAGATAAGTCTGGATTTGCATATTTCAAATCTAGCGTTTTATTGCAGTTTAAAAAGTCAATTCAGTGCTATGTGTGGAGTCTAGGAAGGCTGCTCAGCTGAGAAGCAGTGACATCTGAGCCTGTTACCACTTACTGATACACAGTTGCAGATGGGTTTGAAGTTTTTTCCCAGTGAGAACAAAAGGAAGCCAAGCCCCTCCACCTGTCTGAACTGCTTTGTCAGAGTACTGATGGACAAACTGTGTCCCACAGAGGGTTGGTATAGGCTGCCTCAACCCAGCCACCTCTCCATCCCTCTCCCTTTTTTGGCCTCCTAGGAGCACAACTTCAAAGGTCAACCCTCACATCAGCTTCTGGGAGTGATGCCTCCCTCCAGAGAGGGCCTTTATGTGGTCACTGTGTGGCACCTGCTATTTCATTCTCTGAGTCAGCAGCAGCATTTGCCAGTGACCCTGGATTTCAGAGGCTTAAATAGAACTTATTCAAGAAGAAAAGTCATAGCAGAAATAAACAGTCTGTAAACCACTAAACAGTCTAAACACGCACTGTTTTTGCTATCAGACTTTTGGGCTCTTGGCCAGCCCATTCAGCAAGCTTGTCAGTGCTCTGCTTCAGGAGCCATGTATCATGGCTTTGTGTTAGTGCTTGGATTCAGTAAGAGTGACCTCTTTTCCTCTATCAGGCTGGTCAGTGTGTGCACTTCTCTTCCTTTGATCCTTTTTTCAACCAGTTCAGACCTGGGTATACATCTCTTCCAAAAATTCAGGCTTATCCAGAGACAATTACACAGCTGGGGATTTTCTTCTGAGACTTCAGGTCATTCTGGAATATTCTGTACCTTCCTCCAGCGATGTACAGACATGTGGGTCAGTGACCTTGAGTATTCCATATGCCTTTAGCATATGGCACATGTGTATGTCCCTACATTTCCAAGATCTGTAACCTGTCTTCCCAACTGTAAATATAAGGTCAAGGAGAGAGGGCACCTCAGCTCCTACTCTGCCTGAGTAACCTGTTTTGTGCCGAGTTTCATACTGCAGGCTGATCTGTTTTCGTTCCCCATTCAGAAAATTTTGTGATGGGCCTTACATTTTGTCCTGGAGGTGGATACCCTTCCCAAACCTCTTCAGCTGTAGAATAGGGGGAAGCAGAGAAATCAGTAGTTATTCTGTAAGTTGCCATCTGTTTCTTTGCTTGCCCTATAGTTCTATAACCACTGAGCATGTGGGTCTCTATCCCCCTTGCACAACAAAACTGTATCCAATTCAATCTACTGGCCTCTCAGGCATACAGATAACAACACTTATGTCATGCAAAATTCATAAGCTCCCCACATTTCTTGTCCCTTGATGCTAAAATATTCTGTATTTTTTCACAGATAGATACAAAATTTTGTTCTCATAAACAGAAGAACATTTTCTTCAGAAAGCTAACAGTAAGCCTTAGCCTGTTCAACCATGTATTTAGAGACATGTTTTTGAGTTAAGAAATATGTTTTTCTTATTCCCAGGATAATAAGCTGTATTTCAGACTAGAGTGGCTTTATGTCCATTTAGAAGAAAATCTCCTGAGGGCAAATGAGGAGGAAGAAACTCCATTCAGGATCAAAATGGTGAAACTTTACAAAAGACCTGTTTATTCCAGAGACTGCATGCTTTTATCAAAAGGACACTATCTCCAAACTTAGTCATAAAGATTAGGCTCCAAGGCAATGTCTGTATTGAGTGAAGGCATCTCACAAAGCAAAAGCAATATTCCAGTAGAGAATGCAATCCCCAAAGTTTTGTATTGACACTCAGACTGTCAAAGACAACTTAAAGTGAAGCATCTCTAGGATTAAGAAGGGTAATCTGATTGACTGAACTGTCCTGTGCAAGCACTGACTATGACTTGACCTTCAAATCTGAAATTTTGAGATTAGGATGGAGGTGTGCAGGTTTTCAGTACAGCCCCAGCTGCCTCTCTCTGCAGAGCTGCTCAGATCTCAGAGGATTGTGCTCACTGCACAACACCTTTCACATTTAGGGTGTCGTAAGAATAAACACAGACTGCAGTACTGGGTTGGCCAACAGTCATTAAAAATAAAAATAGAGAAAAATGTAATTGAAAAATTTCGAGACCGCTGTCATGTAAACTTCCTGGTTTATGTGTTCCATTATAAACAGATGGTCCAGCGGGGGTTTGCCTGTGTTCTCCATAGCAATTTAAAATACAATTGCCTACAAATGCAGAGGGACACTTGAAGCAGAGTTATGGGTAGCTTCAGCTTCTGCTTTGCTTTTGAAGCCCAGCAATGCCATGTCCTCTGAAGGTACTGCACTGCTCGGAGCACACCCTCCAGAGCAGTGTGCCCATCACCTTCTCCAGGGCTCAGGGCCACAGCCATGTCACAGGCTGATTTTATCCTCTGTCTGGAGCTGTGTGGATTAGAGGATGGGGTTCAGCTGAGGCTCCAAGAGGGTATCTGCTTTGTAGACTGTTGTGTAACATCACTCTGAAACTGGTACAGTTCATTTTTACATTTCCAATGAACTAGAAACTTAAAATTTAGGACATTTCTTCATTAGGTACCCAGGAGTATTGCTGAAACCAGGATGTTAAGCAAAATGAAAGGTCACTTCTTTCCCTTCACACCCAGGGAGTTTCAGCAGCTTGCAAGTCCATATGGTCATATGGGGAGGAAAGGGGAATTACTTAGGTCAGTCACCCTCAGGACGTAGCCAGCGGAAGAGTAAGTAAAGAGTGGGCATAAGTCAAAAGGGACAGCTGTATCTGCCTTAACAGGCCTGTTTCTGTCAGCTGTGAAACTCATAAAGGGCAGGAGATGAATTGCTAAAGCAGAGAGAGTAACATCTTGGGTTAATCTGCCCCATATACAGCACATTTCATACATACCTGAGGAAAGAATTTCTAGCTTGTGAAAAGGAACGTCTCTCCAAAGCCATCATCCAGATTTCATAAAACAAGCCAGGTTCTAAATGACAGGAATTTATCAGAGCATTATTAGTCATCCTGTAGAATGATTGAAGTAATGTCACACAAAGCTTAAAAGTGTTCAAAAGACATTAAAGCACAGTTTTAAATGTATCTGATCAGTAGTAATAATAATTAATACCAGAAATGTCTCACTGTAAATGTGGAAGCTGCTGTATGTAGAAGATTGCTGCCAATCAACTCTTGTTTCTTGTGCCAGGGACATATGAACCTTAAGTCACCATTGGAGTTTTTATTTTTCTGTGATTGTAGCAGTTACTCATTTTTTGTTTCATGATAATTTATGGGAGATAAATGCACACACCAATGCAAACATATACATCTTCTTTTAATATTTTGCATATTTTTACCACGATATTTGTAGTATGCAGTTATGCTGTTACAGTCGTATTTATATGGCAACTTCTGCAATGCCAGTAAATGTACAGAGAACCAAAATCTTTGCTCACGTACGCTGTTGCAAGTAGAGAGTCAACCATTATCCTGGAGATGATATTTAAATTGATATCGTGCTCATACAGAGTTTGTATTTACTTTGAACTTCAGTTAATAGGTAGCTGTAAAAGCACAATTTGCTGCATAGTTCACCTTCCTATGCAGCTTTTCAGTGCACAGAAATGGTGCATGTGTTTGCCCTGAGCCTGCTGAGGGTCCCACTCACTGTTTAGCCTGTGTCCACACTATCTGAGCGGCTCTGATTGTTACCCTTGTGGACAAGTCTCTGGAGCAGAGGTCCTGAGGGCCATTGGCAGTCAGCTTTCCCTGCTGCATTTGGTGTGCTTTGGGAGCAGATGTACTCATGGATGCTTCTCATGCCATACCTGGAATGGAGGAGAGGATTTGGTCTTTCATTAGTTCTACAGGTATTTTTCATAAACAACATTCACAAGAAGTGTTTTAAAGACACAGAGTATTTGAAGGAAAGGGATAGTTGGCTAGAATTTGTTCATTATGCAATCCCCTGAGTTTTTTGTCCTTCCCTATTTGTCTATCTCCCCATCTCTAATAGCTTTGGGAATCTTTGTCACCTCTTACAAGCTCCTGACTGATTTTGAAACCTCTTGCTCACTCATCTCTTCCAGGTTTTAAAAATAAGTTTGTGTATAAATTGCTTTGTTTCAGTCCTGGCATTTAAATGTGGTTCTTTCTTCTTACACATAAAGGATAAGCCCTTTCATCTTAGCAGACATTACCTTAATTTCTGCATTTGTCTCTCAAATAGTTTAATGCTTGAAACTCTGCTTCTAACCAAAGGCTTTCCGTAATTAGTTTCCAAGGCAACCAGCCATCTTGGCGACAATTCAGATGAACCAACTGCAGGGAGAGGAAGGAAACACGCTATCAAAATGAATAGTAATAGCACAGTACCACTGTGCAAACAGGCGTTGTACATCACCAGAGACAGTGCAATAGTTCTGGTGTCTCATCAGTTCATTTACAAGGGAAGAAGTCCCAACTCAGTAAAAGAAAAGCTGCACATGAGTGTGTGTCTTGTTTTCACAGCTCACTAAGCTGGGATTAATGGCTTCAGTGTGATATGAATCACGTATATGGGGGAGGAGGAGAACCACTGGGGCTTTTCAGGGCCCCTCATGGACCAAGGTGTTTCCAAGTGCATTTCATAGAGCACAGTTACACTGCGGTTCAAACAGCAAGATTTTCAGAATGGGGGTCACCCTGCTGGGCTTTTTGAGCCCAGCTGCTGATGGTGCTGTCTGGAACACCCTGACAGTTCATACCTACAGTCTTGTGGGGAGACATCCCCAAACACGAGGTCCAGAGGTGTGATCCAGAGCTGTGGTGTGTTTGCTCCAGGCTCCAGATGGGTTTGGATCAGGCCATTCTATGGCAAAGTACCATCCCAGTCAAGTCTCTCAATGCTTGTGATTATACATTCATACAGGATTCCTGTCTCTTATCCCACCCTCTTACCTGTGCAATTCCACCTGCCTCTGGGGAGCAGGTTAGAGACATCAGGGGCAGCCTGGACCAAATTTATAGAGAATCAGGCCCTGTAAGTCATCAACTCAACTCAAATACAAACTTACCCCACAGTATGCAACCAGTAATCTGGAAAGCAGCATAATAATTTTAGAGGAAACGAATGTTCCCAGGCTTAAAAAAAGCCCGTGTTACTAAATTAAATTTGTTCGTGTCACACCATGGGCATGCATGTGGAGGTATAATGGTGCACGTATTACTGGAAACTCTTTCTTCCAAAATGTGTAATAAATAAAATTATCAACAATATACATAGACCCTTAAAATATCTTCTGTCCTGGGAAAATGCATGTAAAGAATCAGAAAAGAAAAATATTGCTGCATCTTTATTACCTCATATGAGTAAAACAGCCATCCCTGCTGCATAAACTAAATCTAGTGAAAATAAATTAACTCTTCATAATCTTTTTCAGTACATGGTTTATGCACCAACTTATATGGGGAATATTGCAGAGTGCTGCTTATAGTGAAGCAGAATAAACCTTTCGGACTCTTTGAAAGCATTGAAAAAAGCGAATTGAGAGCAATTCCAGTCACAGTAAAATGCTATTTATAATAAAAAATATAAGAAATAGTAATCTTATCTTTCCTAGAGGAGATTGCGCTGACTTTTTTTTCTTAATTTTGTAGGGCATTTGAAAAGGAAAGGAAATGCTTAAAAAGAAAGAAAAAAAAAAAAGAATGGCTACTATTCAGTATTTTTGGTCTGCTTGAAGGCAGTGCTCTGCAGTACAAAACCCCTTCCAAAAAATTCTCATGTGAGCATTGGGACTGAATTACTGCGACACTTCTGGGTTATATCCAAGTAATAGTTTGGAGTGATCCTGACATGCAGTAATAGTTTATATAAGCAGAATTCTTTTTCCATTGGACTTTGTCCAGTTCCAGGGAATAACACTGGGATTTTACTCTGACATGCTGATGGGAAGTATGGAGAAAATGGGAAATTTGTGTGTTTTTAAAATGAAAACTGTGTGACTCAGTTTATCTAATTTCTTCCTTTCTTCCCCCAGTGGGTATAGATCCTTTCATACTTTGAGCAGCTAAGACCGAAGAAGTTTCGTTTACACTGTGATATATGAAAAGAAGAAATGAGCATTGTTTATGTGTGTCTGTGGTTACAAGGGTGTGCTCTTAAGGGTGTTGGATGTACAGTTTCACGGTGCTGAAAGCCAAAAGGGACAGTTGGGTATCTCCAACTCCCCTGTGCCACAGAGTTTGGGGACATGATCCAAAGGGCACTAAAGAGCTGCCTGTTAGTGATGTGGATACACCATCACACAGTGTGACAGTGCTGAAGCATTTCTGGCTTCTGCAGAAGGTTTGGACAACTAAGAATCAATGTAATATTACAATTACTATCAATCTTTGTGAAAGTGACTTCAGGTGGTGTGAAATTTAGGGAAGCATGCTAAGCTGGAAGTCAGCTTTGATAGTGGTGGTTTTGATCTGCCTGATACGGACTTGTGAGTCTACAACAAGAGCTGCTGAGGAGCAAGGAGGCAGCGTGAGGAAAGAGAGAGTATGGGAAGCTGGTAATGACAATGTTATTGTGGTGGAACCATGTTACACAGGATTGGAGCTGGTTGCACTGTGAATTGAAGGAAATATAACCATGAATGTTGCTAGGGAAAGCAGCTTTTCTGTGATTTCTGTGAGATCTAAAGCCTCTATGGGAAATTTTAGGTGAAATTTAAATTTCAGGAGAACTTAGGATTCTATAGAGGCTTGAAAAAAGTACTGGAACTTCCTTGGATGTTAAATCGTCTTTCGTGATCATTTCTCAAGGCAGGATATTTCTCAAAAAATATGCTAAACTGTGTAGACAATTTAAATATTATCTCCTTAAAATTACCTATGTGTGAAAACCACTGCTGCAGAGTAACATATGTAATAAGTCATTTGCTTCCCATAAATACAGCTGCAAAAACTCCTCCAGAACACAACTGGATTTTTAGTTTATTACCCTTACTTAAGAATCTAAGGAATTCACTAATTTAAAATTTCTATGACACATCTCTTCAAGCAAGCTGTCTGAGAACAAGTACCTTTTCTTGAGGGTATCTTGGCAAAATAAGGGGGAAAGGTCTCAGCAATTTTGAGTGTTCTTTTCATACGGTACAAAGAATTTTTGTTGTGGTTGTAACAGCCCCTTGTATCTGATCTTGTTTTTAGTGAACTAGCTTCAAGTGATGAAAGGTAGTTTAAGTTTTGATTATTTTTGACATGAAGGTCTTTGTATTGAAGGATGTGAGTTGTGAAGAGAGATGCAGTCCTGAGAGATGTAACAGTGGTTTTGTCTGTCTGAACAAAAATGAAATTTTGATGGAAAGTTTATTTAATGAATTTTATTCCACTTAAAGAGTAAATAATTGTGATTATGAATGGCAGTTACCAGGAATCATACAACTCTTCTTTTCTATGTGCTCTGGGATCTGATATTTTGCAGTCGAATATGTCCTTTACCAATAATTGTGCCAACAGATTTTAATCTGACAATATTGCTAAGTCATATCAAGGAAAATGGGTTTAAGAAAATTTTTTCAGGGCACAGAAAATTTTGTCAGCATAGTGAAAGAAATAAGGAGAAAGTATCATGCCCTCAGAACCAACGTTGCAGTTAGTGCTTTTTTTTCTGAAATAATTACCAATGTAACCTTTTATGCACAAATTAAATGTGTATTCCACTACACGATATTCAATCAGCAAATGTCAGATTAGTTATGGGAAAAGAAGGGTTAGCCATATGGAGAGAGTACGAAGCACAACACAGCTTTCAGATGTTGCATTTAATTACCCTCCAAGGACTGACATGCACAACCATCATCTATCTGGAGATGGCCTAAAAGCAGAGTTTCACACTTGATGTGACTATCATGAAGGAGAGAGGCAAGGGACAGAAGGACACAAGAAGGGGGCCAGAGGGGGAAAAACTAATGAAGTGCTTCAGAGGCATCAATTCCGTGCTTCTGCCAAGCACATTTTTGTCCTCGTCTTTCAGGAGATTCCAGTTCTCTAGGAGAGAATCTCCTGTGAGAGATACGTTGTGGAACAGCCAAAAGCTGTTTGAAGAATGTTTTATATGCCCAAACAAATGATCTTGATATTGTGTTATAGAGAAAAGTGAGAATTTGGTTATAAGATGTAGCAACAAATGTATAAGTTGGCAGTAACATGGAAGTAAAATGCTTAGGTCCATATACTACGCAAAAATACAAAATACATCAGTTGGGACTGTGTGTGGATTTGTGAGATTCTCTAAAGGGCATGAAGACTCTGAAATGGTGGCTGAATTAATCTTAAATATATATTCAGTTATTTTTATCTGCAACAAATAATATGTGTGTGGAATCTTCATCTTAATATTTAATACATTCTTCATTTAATATTTAACTAAAATTTAATATAGTACTCATTCTTCATATAAATGAAGTCATTGTTTACTGCATATTTTACAGTATCACTATCCCTGGTGGCCAGATTCCTGTCCCGTTAATACCAAGTGTAGAGATAAATCACCTCCCTGGGTTTGCACTGTAGTTACAGTCACGGGGTTTTGACCCTTTGTATGAGGGAAGCAGCTCCTGCAGAATATGTAAATGGCTTTGTCTCTGCAGAATTAAAGGCAGGACAGGCATCACTTGTTTGACAGTGACAGACCACCATTAGCTGGGTTGTGTCTTTTGTCACCACGAGATTGTGGTTCCTGTGGAACCTCATATATTGGCACTGATGGTGCTGGTGTGATAGAAAGAGACAAAATCCTGACACCAAAAAAGCCCTTTTTTATAAATTTTCTGAGGGAAGATTGAACCTTGTCTAGTGTTTATAATCCTCAGAGGGCATTTGGTCTTCCTTCAGAGGCTTGTGTGTAAATTGGAAAACAGGTGAGTAGGCTCTGCAAGCTTACAGTAAAATTTAGCTACCGAGGTTACAATGGGTCTTATTTTTACTGTGATATCTGGTTAGATGAGGAAAGTCCTGTTCCCACAGGAGAAGTTTTATTTTCTGTTCTCCTCCTGTTTTTCCTACTCCTGTCTGGAAAATTTACGTGACAAGGCGTGACCTGTGCAGAGCAAACATAGTGACGAATGATTGTGTACTGCTGTCCTTTGCTCACATGGTAACACTCTAGGAGGTGACTGCATTGCTTCCTACAGTGCACTGAAGCAGAGAACTGCAGTGCTGAGGCTGCAGACCCCCTAAGCAGCTCCCTCAATGCAGGAAGGGTCTGCAGGAGTGGGCGGGAGGCCAGGGAGAGGACTCTGAAGTGCTTCATAAGTTCCTCCTTTTTCTGAGTGGTAGAAACAGAGCTGAGATGCAGTACTTGCAGATGGCACTCGAGAGGTTAAACATCTTGCTAACATACTGACAACTTTTTGGGCCTTGCCTTCAGTTTCTATTAAACTAATTGGATGGTCACCCTGATACTCAGTTCCTCTCTTCATTTTGTCCTGAAGACAAAATAGCCAGTACCACTGGTCCAATAGGGTGCTGCATCACCTGGCACAATTTTTCAGTCATTCAATCCAGTATAGGTAGGAGCTGCTCAGATCTGAGATAAGCTTCAAGTAACTCCATCCTCAGAACAGAAATGCTTTCAATAGGGATAGGAGCTAGAAAACACCTGACCTGCTACCCAGGTGACAAGACAGTGGGCTCCACAATAATTTAGGCTTGCCAGACAGTTATTGCTGTGCTTGATATCCCTCTGTTCCCATGAAGTGCAATCAACACTTATAGCTCATCCTAACTATGCTGTTAAATTTTTTTTAGCCCTGAGTCCATTTATCAGTTTTGCTTGCTGTAGGAAAGAAAGAATTGTGCGATCACTTCTGACATTTGCTTACTGCTTTGAAGGCAAAGGTGTCATAATTGTATTTCTATAGCAAGGTATAAAGGCACATTACTGTCTAACTGAAGGTAGCTAAGTTCTCCCATCCTCAGAAATGTGCATGTATAGTTGAAAAACAGTAGATTCTTTTTAAAGTGGGGGCTTTTTGCAGCAATGGAACCCAAACTAATGTACAAATAACCTCAACAAAGACAAACAAAAAACTTTTTAACTCTGATCTTACAGGAAATCTCATTTTTCTTACTACTGTCTTACTAAAACCTAGGAAAGAAGAGCTCTAGAGCTAATACTGCCTCACTGTTCCCAGATATGGTCAAAATGGAAAGACATATTACAGCAGGTCAGATCTCTGCCTGTCATTCCATTAAAGTGGCATATTTCTGCCACTTGTCAGGTATGAAAAGCACAGTAAAAATCTTCAGACCATCTTCGTGGCAATGCTGCCTGTCAGCATCAGTATTTTGTGCTATGGAAAGATGTAATAGACTCATAAAATATTGTGGTTTTGAGCTGTAGATGACGTAGTCTGTCCTTTTGTGATCTAGTTTTTTTTCTTTCTTTTCTCATTTGTAAATAAAAGATGATAAATAACTTCAATTAAACAGACTACACTGGCCAGATGGCAGTGGATTCAAGTGTAGGGAAGATGTGCTCCTACCAGGTATTAATTGGACCTGGTAGTTTTCCTGTCACTGCTGCCAAAGTCTTGATAGTTCCTCCTCTCAGTAAAAGTGCAAGCATATCCTCTTAGCTTGTATTTTTCAATGACTTTTAAAAATTAAAGCCCACAGAGGCAGGAAGGTGAATTTAAAAATGACTGGACTGCTGGGCTTAGAGGGTTGTGATCAGCAACACAGAGGCCAGCTGGAGGTTAGTTACTGTTTGGGGTGCCATGAGGGTACTGGGGTTAATCCTGTTCAACCTCTCTCTGAGTGATCTGAAGGTTGTGGGATGGAGTGCAGTCTCAGCAAGTTTGCAGATGATACCAAATTAAGAGGAGTTTGATACACCAAGTAGTTGTGCTACAATACTTTTACAGGCTGATGAAGTGAGCAGAGTGGAACCTCATGAAGCTCAACAAAGGGAAGTGCAAAGTCCTGCACCTGAAGAAGAATAACCCCATGCACCAGTACAGAATGGGTGGAGGCTTCCTGGCTGGAAAGCAGCTCTGCAGGGAAGGATCTTGGGGTCCTGGCAGTCAAGCTGACCACAAGCCAGCACTGTACTGTCACAGCAAAGAAGCCAACAGCATCCTGGGCTGCATTGGATTAGCATGGTCAGCAGGTCACTAGAGGTGACTCTTCCTTTTTACTCTGCAGTGGTGAGGCTGCATCTGAAGTGCTGTGTACAATTCTGAGCTCACCAGTATAGGAAAGACGTGGGTGTCCTCATGAGAGAATTGTCATTATTGCTCTAGAAATACCACAGTGGTTCATACCAACTTAATATTAGCCAGTTAATATCTTTAGTGCTATCTTCCAAAACTGTAAAAAACATCTAAAAGCTAAGGCAAAAATTTGTAGTTGCCTGTTTATTATAATGATGACTGATGCAGTGGAAACCAAATTGTCTTTATGCTTGCATTCAAAAATAATTCCCCTAGCCAAAAGGAAAAGTAAAATTGCCAATGCTGACTTAATTTCTCAATCTGGAATATAAGTCTGTACTTCACGAAAGCCTGGTGCTGACCAGCAGATTTTACTTTTATTTTGAAAACAGATACATTTTAGTTATGTTCCCTCTAGATGTTCTCTTAATTAATTGTAAATATCCAGAGAGTTAATTAAAAATACAAACTTTATTTGATTCTGTATCAAACCTGACATTATGATCTTTTTATCTACAAAACAAGAATTATGTGGGATATGAAATCTGAATTATTCATTATGGTTTCCAGCCATTTTTTTCTCTTCTCCTTTGTTCAGTGTAAAATCTTATAAGCTTTTCTTTCAGTCAAGGTGAAAGCAATATTAAGTCTTGGAAGTCAAACTTACGAAAGCCATGTAGCTCTGTGAAATCCTTGCCCTGTAATCCTGGCTTTCTATTCACCACCACTATTCAATATCCCACTTTCTGTATAAGCTTCACAATATATCAGCAGCTGATGAGATTTATTTGTTATACTCCTGTTATACTGTTATACTCCTGTTTTCCTTCTTCATAAAAAAGCTTTATCCATTGCTTTGCTCCCCTGGGAGTAACACGTCTGTGATTGTTTCTGCTGGGCTCGCTAATCCAGCAGCTCCCTTCAACATGCTGGGCAGTTGGTACAGGGTGGAAAGTGAGGGAGGAGGAGAGTTGTACTTGTTAAGATTTAGGACAGCTGTGTAGTGTGTAGTGAATTTTAAACACATTGTTAAGATCCAGTTCAACAGTTATGAGCCAACATGGTTGATTGTATGAATAGAAATGCTGGCAGGTCACTTCTGAAAGATGCTTTATGAATTAAAGCTTGACTGTAGTACATTGGACCTCTCAAAGGTCTAATAAACAGAGTCATTTTGAAGACATGACAACAGATGAGACGAAAGTTGAGTCTGATCTATGCTAATGAGTCCTACATTTCCTGTTTGCAGTATTGCTCCTGATGTCTGTAGCAGCTCCATGTATGTTTTTCTTACAGCCTCTGACTTCATCTGTGGTGATACTTTTCTCTTAAATAAACACATTTCTGAATAGAAATGTAAAAGCTTCCTTATTTGTTGTTAAGGTTAAAACCACAAAGAGTATTGTTGTTCTTAAATAAGTTTTTTGTCTCTAACCTGCCTTTAGGGTGAAATTAAAACATACAGAGAATTCAGTATGCAAATAGCATGCACACCAGATGATCTGAAGGAAGCCTGCACATTTCCACAGAAAACAAATGTGAGTGTAGGAAAGCAGATGCTTTCTACCAACAGAGTGTACATACAGTTCTCAAGAGGACCTGAACAGCAATTTATTTTCAGACTGCTGGAAATATACAAATTCTACAGAACTAAATGTGAATTTAAAAGAAATGGCATCTATTAAGGACTACTAAAAGAGGCAATTGGGAACTTAATAATTTAATCAAGAACTTGAGCAGGTTCAGCAGTATATCTAAAGTCAGTGACTCAAATGTCATTTGTTTTTAGCAAAGACGTAAGTGGTTATGTTGTCTTTTAAAGTGTGGCGTTTGGAGTGTTTTTCTGTGACCAGGGAGTACATTTGTATGGTTATGTGTAGATTTTCAGATGATTCTCCATCGAAAAGCATCATCTGTTCGCTTGAGCTGCCTGTAGGATATATACTACGATAATACTTGTGTGTATTGCCAGCATCATGTTTGCTATTTTTAACCCAGCAAGCCTGGGTAAAATGGATTATATCCTGACACACATGCAATCACCACAGTTATAAATTAAATTCTTGCTGGTGGATGTTGTTCCACTTGATGGCTGTGGGACTGGATGGATGTTTCTGAGATTATAATCTGAAGGCAAGGGCACAATCTTGCACAAGGGGCATTGCTGGTGAGCCAGCAGCCAGCTGTGTAGACATGGGAAGTGTGTGTTTTCCTTCCTTATGCAAAAGCACAGCATTCCTGGGGTGGGGGTGAGCACACAGGATGGCAGAGTTCAGGCTTGCCAGACAGTGCTGCCTCCACTGTTCCCCGTTACCCTCAGCAAATCCAGCTGCTGAGTTCATCCTGCTGCCCTTTCGTCTCTTAGCGATTCCATTTAATGACTGTTTGTACAGAGAGATGCCCAAGTGAGGTCAGCGAGGGCAAGAGATGGAATATGCAACATAACATTTAGTAGCAATTTTGACAAAACATATAAGGTCAGATGTGTCCATTTAGATGCACTGGAAATGACAAGCTTTCAGGCCTTTTGAAAGCTGTCAAAAGGCAATGAAGGTCACTGCTTATAACTTTGGGAATTTAACTTTAGACATTCATGTATGACAAGGCTTGGCCAGGGTTCTTACAGGAAACTCCCTGTATGACTTGGAGCCTACCCAGCCCTGCTGTGCTGGTACAGGTTAATAAACACAGTGAGTGGCTGGGCTGTGTCCTGCACCTCTCCTACACTCCAAAAACAAGGAACAAAGTAAACAGGAGTTTTACTTTGGGTAGATACAGTATTACCTCATTTCAGAGCAGATATACTTGAACTGATAACTAAAATTAAGCTGATCAGCAGGGAGGACACTGTGACCACAAGAGTGAATTTGCCAGTTAAGGTAATCTCTGCAAGCAGAGTCTTCTCAGCCTTGTGAGTTACTCTTTGTTGTACTCTGCCCATGTGTTTGAAAAACACAAATGACTACATCTTGTCTGTAATGCCACAGAGCTGGAATACTCGTGCTGCCCATGGATTGAACATGGAAGATTACCAAAATGCTTGTTCTCTGTCTCTTCTGCACTAGTTAAGAGCCATCTTCTTACAAATGAATAATCTGTAATGTTTTTCTCCACACAGGTTGTAATCCTCGGCAAACATTCTAGAGGCTATCACTACATGTTAGCTAACCTGGTAAGAACTTTCCTTCATGCAAAGTATAGCTGCATTTTAGAGGGTAAAATATTCTGTTCAGGTTGTGGAAACTTAAATCAGGAAGTGGAAATGCATGGTTGAGTTCTTGGATTTTGAGAAATTACTTGAGTAAATACTAGAACTGGTATGTCATCTTTACTCAGTTATGGTCTTTCTTTTGTCAGAAAATGTCGTGTCCTCTACTACTTTTAAAGAAGTAATTTAATTATATGTTTTCCACTAATTTCTGTACTCATAAATTAGATGCTTGTGACTGTAATTTTCTATGTGACATATTTTGAATTTAGGCACTCAAGGAAAAATAATTGTAGCATATTTGTCTGTAAGTGGTAAAAAGCTACAAATTAGAACAATTCCATCAAGTAAACCACCAAGGCTGTTTAGCTTTTCTTTTGTATTTCAGAGTGTAGGGTTGTGTCTGTTTATGTAGTAACTACCAGGAAGAGGCAGTACATTTCTATCTGTATCAGAGCTTCTTCTGGAGAGTAGGATTGACTTTCAGGGATGTTTGTGATGCTTTCGGAACACCATCTACTTAAGTTCCTTATAACAAGTCTTGTATTGTAATTAATCCTGCAGGAAGACTCATTTTTAGGTTCTGTGTCTACTGCAAGTGGAAAAATCTGAGTTTTTACTAATTAGCAATCCTAATTAGTCAAAGATTCTCTGTATCCACGTTTTAGTGTGATTAAAGCATAAAAGACAAATTTTAAAATATCCTTCTTTAGTATAAGTACTGTATGACTTTAAGATGCGTCATTTTGCATTATAAGAAGCAGTCATGATCTCACTGATTAGCTCGTGCATAGAAATACAGAGGTTCTTATTCTGGGTTGCCTTTTAGTATGTGTAACCATTGACATTCAGATAAACATGACTGCAATCAAGTCATACTAATCAAAAAGACTCCAATTTACTGCCTCAGGTATAAATAACAACAGAGTGGGAGAGAATCATCCCATTCTACTTGCACGTGACATGCTGAGTGATGCTGTGATGGAGAACTGCCTGGCAAGAGATTGAGTGGTTTTCTTTCCCAGCGCTGAACCTTTGTGTTCACTTTGCTGTACAAATGGAATTTGAGGCCCTTGACCAGTTTTCACCATGATCAGGACAAAAGAGGAAATGGTACTTCAAGTTTCCCTGCTGTTTTCTTTCTGACCAGCAAGTATTACCTAATATATTGCCACAACCCAAAAGGAAAGTTTTCTATTTCAAAGAACAAGAAGCTGTTTTAAATTCTAATCTTTACCACTATCCTAATTGTGATAGTAGTTGTCTCCTTGGTAGAATGTTTTCAGCTAACAAGAGGGACATTAATCAGTGTCTTTCGTGCTGCATTTGTAGCAGGTAAAACTGAGCCAGGGGAAGGGGGCTTTGGATGACAATGATTCTTTTTTTCTACATGTGTCCTCCCAGGGTTTCACAGACATTGTTCTGGAAAGAGTAATGCATGGAGGTGCCAACATTACTGGATTCCAGATTGTTAATAATGAAAACCCAATGGTTCAACAATTTCTACAGCGCTGGATGAGGCTTGATGAAAGGGAATTCCCTGAAGCCAAAAACTCGCCATTAAAGGTATTTATTTTAACCTGTCAGTGATGGACATGATATGCTTTTAACAATTCTGTGGGAGTTTTTAACCTCAGGTATGTGCATGAGTACGATACAAATCCCTGATGAGAATATGTCACAACATTCCCTGCCCTTCCAGAAGAAAGAGGCAGAGGCTGTTAGACAAAAGTGCCTACTGTGGTGGGAGTTCCTCAGAAGCAAAGGCTTGGTCTTGCAAATCCTGTCACTGTGCAGTGGATATAAAAACTTCTAACTTGAACCTCTTGAGTTAGTCTTGGACTGGATATGGGGGCTAGTTAGGTTAGGTTTTATATGCAAAATGTGGATTACTAGTCCATTTTAATGGTAATAGAGAATTTCACATGCAAAATGAAGTAGCTCTGGATTCACTAAGGAGCCACTGCCACCTCCTAGTTACTGCTGGCAGTTGCCCTCATAATCTAACCTTCTGTTTTGCACGACTGTCCTTTACTTAAACAGTCTGACTATTATAACTGCAAGCAGTAAAGTTTTTCAAAAGTTTTTGAATTAAAGTCCCAGGTTCACCAAAGCTGTCACAGATTAGATGAAGGAAATGCAACTGTTATTAGGAGACTTGCAACCTGTTACTATCTCACCCAGATTTTTCCTGCCTCAACATCTCTGTCATAGAAGGGGATGTTATTCACTGTCCAGTCAAGGAGTGCATCAGGGAAACTCTGTCCAGGCACAGAAGTCATAAATTCTTCTAGGACCATTGCGTATTAATAATATTCCTATTATGTTCCTTCTTTCTCTTCTTCTTTTGGTGCGATCTCTTCTTTTTTACCACTATCCATAGGTGAATGAAACCTGGGTCTGGTAGTATACAGACTGTCTCAGGGAAACCAAACCTAAGAACCACTGCCCTCGTGAGATAGTTCATGCCTTTCCTGTTTGATTTGGGAAGGACACATTCAAATTGATGGAACAGATTTGGAATTCAAAATTGCTTTGATAAACTGGAGAAATGTCTTGGTATAAGTAAGACAAAATTTAGGAAAGCATTAAAATACTAGATAGGAAGGAAAAATCAAGTCTAGTTCCATGCATGGGGGACACCAGGGTAGGCAGTAGCACTGGATTGGGCTACAGACAGAACCGGAACCATTTACGAGGCTCTGCTCTTTCTGGCAGTGCCATTCATGAATGACTGGTGCCATTTGGAGAGATACTTTTCCATCCCTGGAATCCATGTCATTTCTGTGAGGGAGGAAAATTATCTTAATCCCACACCATCCCACAGCCTTGCTGGCATTTCAGAGGAAGCAGAGAAAGGCAAACAGAGGCCCACAAAAACTGGATTACTGTATTGTTGCCTGTGGATTAGGACTTAGTCCTGCTTTCTAAAGCTTCCTAGCAGTGATGCAGAAGTGAAGATAAGTATCATACTAATCTTAAAAGCTCTGAAATATACAAAGTTAACCTGAGATGATTTTATTCCACTTGAAAGCAATTTTTTATCTTGAGGAAAAAATTATTCTCCCTCCTTAAGAAAGAATCTTAAGTATATAGTAGAAACACAAAGATTACATTACCTTTCCACAAATGTACGGCTCATTATAGAAATATGCACAGTATTTGTCAATCAGACAAAAAGCATACTTAAAAATTGATGTACAATATTTTTGATTAGGAAATAAAATTGCCTGGAGATTAAAGCCCTGATGTTTAATTTATTCTGTATTTTATCAGCCTTTCCCTTCTTTCTCTCTTTTTTCTCTTTGCATGCTCATGCATTTATAAGTAGAACTCAAATAAAGTAGAAAATTAGATAGCTCTCTTGGCATGACTTGGAAGGGACTGCATTAAGGTTACTGACAATTGACGCAGTCTGCTGAAAAAATTATCAATGTGTAAGTTTTGTGTAGTGCTAGATTGGACAGCTATTACAAGACTTTTTTTTAATACAGGAACAAATACCTTAAAACTACTGTCTAGTTCTGTATTGTCGTGTGGATTGTGATGTATAACCTTTCTAAAAGAGGAGAGAGTGATTATTGCAAAGCATCACAGGGAGAGGTAAAGGTGGGCTGGATCAGAAGAGTGTCTGTGCTGTACAGTCAGAGCAGGAACCACCACCCACTCCCAGTAAGTTTATAAACTGCTGTCATTTAAAGCTCAGTGAAATGTCTGCTCTATAGCCTTCCTCACAGCCCAGCCTTTGCACTCTTTTTTATCAGACACAATTCTCTTGATCTGCACATGCAGACATACCTTGTTCTGTGCAGAGTTCCTATGGCTTGATATCAAACTGAAGAACTTGCAGTAAGATAATATTCAGTTTTAAGAAATGCAGAATCTCCAATTGTGCTACCCTGCCCTACAGGATAAAATTAATTTCTGAATATAATGAATTTTATCCACAAAGAGAGTAGCTGAACAAGCAGTTGAAACTTGGATTTATGCCTTTCTAACTCGCACATGGGCAGCAGGTCTTGTGGCCTGAACTCCAGCATGAGGTTCCTCAGGAGGCAGGATCTCTATGGTACCACAGACAGCCAGAAGAAGAGCAGGTGCACCTTCTATTCTTCATTTCTTCCTTTGTTCTCTTACAAACAATGGGGAGATTTTGAGGATCACTTACAAGGGATTTGAAATCTGCTCTTACACACTGAGCACATTCAATTGCTCCCAGTAGGTCCATGCTGAGAGGGTCTCCTCTACAAAGACCCTGAAATTACAGGTGTGCTGTAATGCCAGTGGAACCCAGGGATGTCATATACAAAGCCCAGGCCACTCTAGCAGTGAAGAACTTTCAGGCAAACAGATAAATGTGGAAAAAATATGGAAAAAAACCGTCTTTGATTACATTTCCTAGGTGATACTAAATTTATAGCATCAGGGGGTGTCACCAGATAAAATGCAACAAGCAGTGAATGAAGTTGACAGCAACAGGAACATGTAAGTTGTCTGGGGGTTTTGTTCAAGAGCTGCTGCTACACAGAGCTTACCACCCTCTGCAGATTTATCATGGAGTAAGGGAAGGCAGTTGGGGAATTACCAAGGAGATGTAATGCCTAAAGTGTATTTTGTGATTACTCGCTTGTATAGCTGTTTTCTAAGAAAAGTAATCTTATCTATTCCTTGCTACAGATGCTACCTAATCAGAATTGTGATCCAAACAGAAATGATTTATGTTAACTTCAATTCAAAGCTGTCTTGGCAATCTTGTTAAAAGCAAACAAACAAAAAACCTAAAGCAAAAACTCAAATATGAGCTTTTCTTTGGTATCAGTATGGTCCAGCATGGAATTGCAGACTTTTGTAGTAAGCTCATCTAGATGAGCAAGTTTCCAATTAAATTGAAATTTTATGCAACTATGAACTGGTATTGTTATTTTGCTGCTATATGCTATACAGAATGAAAATATTTTTAATTTGTTAATTGTTAACTTAATTTTAATTTGTTAATTTGGGTGAAGTTGTTATAAAGCACCAGCTGAAAGACAGAGAGCAAACAAAGGGATTTGCAAGCATGATTCTTCTGTTCTAACAAAAAGGAGGACTTGACCTGATACACCTGGGACAATTCTAAAATTGCAGTTTGTCACTATATTTTCTTTGTATCGATTGCAGTACACGTCTGCACTGACCCATGATGCAGTCCTGGTGATAGCAGAGGCTTTCCGGTACCTCCGAAGGCAGCGTGTGGATGTCTCCAGGAGAGGCAGTGCTGGAGACTGCCTGGCTAACCCTGCAGTGCCATGGAGCCAAGGAATTGATATAGAAAGAGCACTGAAAATGGTAAGGTCAAAGATAACAGCTAAAGAATGACAGCAGCAATTCTGTAGTGCTTGTGTCCTGCTCCATGTACACAAAGCTTCTGTACTCAAACAGCTTGCAGCTCCTCAGGGGGGAAAAAGTAAAAGCAAAGTTAATGATGAACTTCAAAGGATGGATAAAATATACAATAGAGGGAAAGGTGTAACATACCTAGCTCTCAAAGCTTTGGCCAAAATCCCTCCGGCACTGATGCAGCAGCTGTCTGATTGTCCCCACCAGAGCACCTACAATTCCCCAGATCCCCTGTAACACCCCAGCTTCCCAGGAAAGTGAGCATGAGCCATTTTGCAATCAAACGTGTATTGGGGGTTTCTAAATTCAGGCTGAGCCTGCAAATCTGACTAGCAGAACTAGAGTGAGTCTTCAGCACATGTATTGTAATTCTTGCGGGGATAGATGTGTTTATGAACTTAAACACATGTGCAGTTTTGATAATTTGCCAGTTAAAAAGTCAACTCAGATTGGTTTAAAACAGTGGAGAAGTTGTTGGTCATAGCAGTAGTGATAGATCTCAGCACTAACCTGAACCTAGGAACAGTTTAGCCTCCAACCAGTTCTGATTCCTGGCATAATTTTGCAGTCAGCCAGATTACCTTCTGCATGGCCAATTTTTTATCCCTAACATTAGTTATGGCATGGGACCCTACCTCACTTAAGTCTCTAATTTTCTTGATTTTTAATTCTTTTTAGTCTGCTATTAGTGTTAAAGCAAGTGGCAACAGGAAAAACTGGTTAATGTTTTTGTAGATACAAAATACAAGACTGGTGCTTTTAATCTGGCTCAAATAACTCTCAAAAAAACCTTTTAGCATTGATTATATGAATGCAGACATAGAACTGGAGTGAGTGAGATCAGAATTCAGCCTGTGTTAGGTGTAAACAAATCCTAGCTCAATCTTCATACACTTAGCTTAATTATTGCTTTTTCTCAGCTACCAAACTGGAAGGATTGTATCAGAATATTATAATGAGTTGTGGATGGTTATAATCAGACTATATCACTCTTAAAACTGAAATGGTTTAGTCTCACATAAAAAGAGCCAGAGCTCTTTTTTATGCCATTTTTTCACCTCCTAACATATGCCCTAACTGCACATTCATTAATGTAGCATTACACACTTTTGAAGAGAAGTAAAATCAATCTTCACATTAAAGAATTTGTACTGTACTGATATACGAGGTATTCATGTCAATAGAGAAGACCAACACTGCAACTGGACACTCCCTTATTTAGGAGAATTTATTTTAAAAACATATTAAAAAAGATATAAAAAGGCAAATTCATGATTGGCAAAAAATGCGGAAGTTGGACTTTTAGCTGTTTGCCTTGAATTGTTTTAGCTATTCAGAGTCATGTAAGTGAGGTTTACATACACCTCCAACGAGAGCTACCTACGATCATCCCACATGGCCTTCCAGAACCCATCCTGTCCATCACCTTCTCTCCTTCTATTCAGAAAATGATCTTGAATCTTTACTAAGGAAAAAAAAAAACCCAATGATTTAATAATTTTTCCTCTTCACTCTGTAGTATCAACTCAGATAAGAATGTTTTTTCCAAGATATCCTTGAAATATCTATCCTGTGCCAGCAGAAGGTCCAATGCCTCACTATAGTCATCTTGCTGGCAAAAGATGATTAGGCATTACTTGAAACTTCTTCCTAACAGCCTCAAAAACTGTGCATATCTTTGTTTCTGAAGCTGGTTCTAATACATCAGGTCAGTGGCAGACAGTTTACCTGAACGGATCTGGACACTTATAAATAGTCACTCTGTGATTGCCTCCACATGCTGCCACCAAAAATGTTTGAGTCCTGGCGAGCCTTCCTGCCTCAGTGCAGCCAGGTTTTGCAAAGCACTGAGTTTTCCCACCAACGATAGAAACAAATTAAGTTTGAAGCCAACAGGTGTCCAGTGCACAAAGCTCACGCCTCAATGGGCATCAGGATGAAGCCAGTGTAACAAGCTTTGTGAGACACCCGGTCACTGCTGTGCTCAGGTAGCCAGGCAGCTTCCAGTAAATGCCAAAGGCAGGCACAGCAACTCATATCTGGATGCAGCTTATGTGTCTACACATACAAATACATTTGCTCAGTCCATAGTTGGTAAGACTTCTTGGGGTCAAATTTGGTTTTCAAAGTGCAATTCATCTCTCTAGCTTTCTGGAGACAGAAATAACTCCGATTTTTTCCAGTCCCCCGTTGTCATATAAACTATTTTAAGAAAGATTCAAATCCACTTACTGATAAAAAGAAACTCCCTATATGTCAGTGTGAATTTGGCTCACTGGATAATTTGGGGTCTATGGAATTTTGGTTGTTTTATGTAGCCTCATACATCATCTCTAAACAGTGAACAGCAGATCAGTCAACAGCCCTGAACAGTTTGCCTTTGACAAGTCCAGCATCATCTCTTCCTGTAACTTCTACAGTTTTTGCTAAATATTAAAGCTAATTTGCCCCTACTGAAGTTTGAGACTGTTACCTTTTCTGCCTGAGATGACAGCTTGTCAGTGTTGATAAGTGATAAACAAAAACACCTCATCCTTTCATACAGAGAAATAAGAAAGACTTTTTTTTGAAACAAATTGCTTTATATTTCCCCTTCAGATGATTCATGTGAGTAGGTAATGATAATGACTTGCCGTCTGTACACCCATCCATCCCGACAGACCAAAACTCCATAAGCAGTAGAGACAATTGTCTGTGCTCATTCAGAGAAGACATTCATTCCTTTCTCCTACACTGGACTGATCTTAAAATAAAGCACTGCCCAGAATGAGCAATGATATGTCATTCTGGTCTGTACTGCAGATCACTCTGTGCCGTATTGTGAGGGGTTTGACTGCACTAATTGTTGCTTGTGCCTTTCTGGTGCTCCGTTCTGTACCAGTGAACCCAGTGTGACCAAGCATGGCAGAATCAGTCTTTCTTATATTTAACATACCTGCAAGGCTAATTTCACTTAAATGCAGCTCACTCTGGCAGTGTCACCAGCTGAGTGCTAACAAATATGTACAGCTGGAACTCAGAGAGTGGGGACTGGGGTTGTTTTGAATGATACAACTGGCCATGTCAAAAGCAGTACAAGTGTCTTACATAGATAAAAAATAAAGTGCATCTTTTATTAAAATATTTTTCTGTTTATTCCCTCAAGGTGCAAGTTCAAGGAATGACAGGGAACATCCAGTTCGACACCTATGGGCGGAGAACAAATTACACAATTGATGTGTATGAAATGAAAGCTGCTGGATCACGGAGGGTGAGTTTCAAGACATGGATCCAGATTTCACACCTTCACAAATATTTATTCCAACAAACTAATGAAATTCAAAAATACCAGAGATGCAGTGTAATAACAGGGTCCTGAGAAACCCTCCTTCATGCTGTCTTCCCTGTCCCAGGAACCTTGTTCTCTTTAGTTCCTGGACTAAACCATTTGCCCTGCTTAACATCTTCACTGGTTTCCATGTCAACTTCAAACACAACTTTTTCCCTTAAAGCCCTTCTGGAGCTTTTTCACTGCCAAGCATAGTACCTGCTGTCATGGTCCCATGCTTAGTCCTATCATCTAAATTCCTGTCCATCTTTCCCTCCCTCTCCATATTGGGCTTCGAAGCCATAGTAAAGCTGGAACCAGTGAAACCTTCTGAAATTAACAGAAAATAAGTTTGGTTTTAATTAGAATTTCATACTTATTCTCTTGTCTCTTAAATAAAGTATAGATCCTAAGTGGGATAGTTACCTAGATCAGTGTTATAAAAGAAGTTTAAGGCTGATTTTCAAAATTAGGTAGACAGGTTCACAAAAGTACTGAGAGAAGAATGTGTGTGGCTGAGTCTCTTAAATCCCCTGATTTCACCTGGAGATAGGTACTTAACCTGCTTGGTCATCACTGAGATTCCTTAAACATTTCTGCACATTTGATAACCAAATACCTCCAAACATGACCCAGCCACTCAGGGAGGTGTACAATGCAGAGAATGGTGTTACTTCTGTGTTGTGCAGAAATACAAAAGCTATTGTGATAGCCTAGTGATGCAGCCAAAGGTCAGCACCAGCCAGCTGATAAAGTCACCTCGTGCTCACAGAGGGTTTTGTGTCCCACACTGGAGATAATGCGGCTGTGCCTGCATTGCTAACGATGTCCGTGCATCTGCTCTAAAGCCAGCTCAGGCCTGCAGGGGATGTACTGGATAAAAATTACAAAATTAGAGAATTTTACTCAGAATGCTGTGCAGTTTATTTTCTTTTCTGTAGTATATTCTTATGCTGTGGATACATGGGAGTTTATTCATAATGCACCATAATGATGTGAGTCAAGATAGGGAGAATTTAATATGTATTTTCACTTAGATTTGGCTTGTGCTGATTTGCTCCTGGGCTTGAGGACATTGTTTCTTTAAGGAAATGGATGTAAAGCTAATGTAGTTCCTTAATGACAAAAGCAGTGAATGGGAAATGTTACAAAGCCATGGGTTTTGACAGTTGCTCTTACAAGTTCAGGTACCACAGTCTTTGGTATGTAATGAGGTAACAATCTCCATTTTTATAGGCTGGTTATTGGAATGAATATGAAAGATATGTGCCAGCATTAGATCAGCTGCCCTCTAATGACACTTCATCTGTGGAGAACAGAACTATAGTAGTCACTACCATCTTGGTAAGTTTTGTGTTCTTAGTGTGTTTGTGTTTAGGAAACAAGGCACATGACTCCTGAGGTGTGTTAGACACCTTGTCAGGAGGTAGATGTTGAATGCTGTGTGACTTCAAGTGACTGGAAAGTTCAGTATCTTCCAGAGATGTTCTGGGGGCTTGACCCTGCTAACTTACACATGTATCAGTAAGTCTGCTCACAGAAGGAGCTCACTGAGCTCACCATTGTGCTTTGCTGCTTCCCAGACACTTGAACTCAATTAAGTGCCTCATGTAAGTGAAGTTATTATGCATGCATGTAAATGACCACAGAGATTGGCCTTCCTGCTGTAGAGTCAAATCTTGCACCCCTCACTCAGGTACAGCTCCTGTAAACTCAACCCCTGTGGACTGAGTAAGGGTGGCACAATGAAGCCTGTAGAGAACTGGAACTGCTCTAGCACTGGGTGAAAAGCAGCCTTTACCTGTGCAATTCCAAAGGAGCAAAGCTCTTCCTGTGTGTCACGAGCAGCAGCACCTGTGTCAGTCCCAACGCCTCTACAGACCTGCTCTGTACAGCATTCCTTGTGACTTTTGTGCTTTTCACTAATTCTACTAAGCATGAGTCAATTTTATGCTATTTCCTGAAGCATTGTATTTTATACTCCTATGGATTTAGTGAGATATAATCAGCATTTCAACTAGAATTTTCTAAGAAGGCTAAGGGAATTCAGTGGCAAAAAATACTGCTGAGGATTTTAACCTAGCTTCCCTTAGGCTACTTTGAAAATATCTCCATCAGAGCCCCATTCTTTGCCACTGGGGCCTTAGGAAATTGTGTTGATGGTACAGGTGTTGGATATGTCAGTCTTTAAACACTAAAACTTGAATTATTACTATGATGATGCTACTTGACTGTCTAATCAGGCCTAATTCTGCAAACAGAAGTGTAACTTTGTTAAAAAGTCCTGTTGTCTTCAATGGCTCCTTACTAGGAATAGTCAATTAGTATGTGTGGCCGTAGGATCAGCCAAGGATTTTTATACTGCAGAAGTCTGTCTTTCTAATTTCTGTACCAAAGCAGGAAATATTGTAAATACTTGCCAGTTATATAAAGGATAATAGCAGCTCTCATTTTGTGTGATTTACAGCTGTATTTTACATTCATAGACTTTTGATCTTTACTTTTGTTTCAAAGGAATCACCATATGTAATGTATAAGAAAAACCATGAACAACTAGAAGGGAATGAGAGATATGAAGGATATTGTGTAGACTTAGCTTCTGAAATAGCAAAACATGTTGGAATAAAATACAAACTGTCAATTGTTGGAGATGGGAAATATGGAGCTAGGGACCCTGAGACTAAGATATGGAATGGCATGGTGGGTGAACTGGTCTATGGGGTAAGTTTCTCTTAACCTTCATTTTAATGTTCTTTATAAAAAATTATGCTCGAAGTTAATAAACTGCAAAATAAAGATCATCTGTTTGAATTCTACCTTTAAAATTCTAGATATTTCTTTGTATTGCCATTTTTATAGTCTACTTTTCTAATTATTTCATTGCAGGAAAGTGTGATCTTTTTACTGCTGTTCTCCAAATCAGAGTCCACAAAACATTGAGAAGTAGCATTGGGCAAATTTCAAATTCTTGTTTACAGCAGAATTTCCAGTTTGCTCTTCATATGCTTCTTCTTCATTTGCCAGATCTCCTTTTTCTGTATCAGTCTCTTAAGTGCTGGGGGGTGTCCTTCTCATTAAGGGTCTGATCTGGGATGCTGGCCCTCGCTGGGTCACTGATCTTGGTTTGTGTTTGACTAGACCCAGTTAACCCCATGGTTGCTTTTCAGGGTAAAAAGCAACGCAGATGTGAAATCACCCACATGTTTTTTTCTCTAAACCCTGGGTTTGGCTTCAAAAATCAACTGTCAGACAAAAAAAAAAAAAGGCTAATTCACTGCATTCCTCTTTATATTTCTATATTGGGTGTACATCACTTTGTTTAGTAAGAACAAAACCAGTCCGGAACTGCCATTTTAGAAACTTCTTTGAAAATGAGAATTTTGGAATACAGAGAAACCAGATGGAAGGGGGAGAAAATTGGCTTTGCGGAAAAGACTTCTCAAGCTGATATTTCATCTTTTTTTTCTTCAAATGCTAATGAGATGATTTATGAATCCGCCCAAATCTTTTTTGCAGTTTATTTTTAACAAGCTTTCCTTTATTAAAAATATCTGAGCAGAAGCGCATATTTCAATTGCCTCCTTTTGTTCTGTGGCTGAGTGTAATTTCTAAAAGTCACCTCAAAATTTCCTTGGGATAATGCATCATCATTCTTGCAAAATGTTTGGTGAGATAATTCTTTTCAAATGAATCAGTCTTTTTTAAGTAATTGCTACATTTGCACAAGTTTCCTTACTCTGGAGCAGTGAGTCCTGATGCCTTATTATGTAATTGGTAGCCTGTTCGACTTGAAAATGTTTTATAGAAATAAAAATGTTTTTGTTGTATTGTATTATGGCAGGGAGGGAAATCTACTCATTAGAGAAAGTAAACAGGGTTCTGGACCCTTGGATTACTTCTTTGCTTCCCTGTTGCTTTGAGGTTTGACATGCAAATTTTCTGAACTCCCCATGCCTCAGCTGTGCAATTTGGGAAACTGATGTTCGCTCTCTTAGAGAACACAAGTCCATTGAGAACCTCTGAAGCAAAGGTTTAGTTTAGTTCCGAGCAATTTACATTGCACTGGAAACCTACACCCTCAGTTGCTCTGTGTGTGGTTCAAGAAATACCAAGAGTATCAGCTGTAATTGGGTCCTTTTGATGTACTTGCAAGTGACAAGCAATGAAACTGTTCATTCACTTAAAAAATAACCACACCATGTGGAAAAAGCATGGCAAAAGAGAACCTGAAATTGCTGGTAACAGTCAGAGCACAGGGACTGTCTAAACTAGGGGAGGAAAGGTGTGATGTGGACTACAGCTATTGTGTCTTGAGCCAATTAAGATTAGTCTGTGCAGCTGCTGTGCCATACAAGATCCACCTGGATAAAGGGCCACAAAAATGCTCTGAGGGCTGGAGCACCTGTCCTATGAGGAAAGGCTGAGAGAGTTGAGACTCTTCAGCCTGGTGAAGTTACGGCTCCAAAGAGACCTTAGACCATCTTCCAGTACCTAAAGGGGCTGCAAGATAGATGGAGAGGTCATGTAGTGATAAGAGGGGGGGAATGGCTTTAAACTGAAAGAAGGTAGATTCAGGTTAGCTATTAGGAAGAAATTCTTCATTGTGAGGGTGCTGAGGACCTGGCCCAGGTTGTCCAGAGAGGCAGTGGATGCCCCATCCCTGGAAACATTGAAAGTCAGGCTGGACAGGGCTCTAAGCACCCTGATCTAGTGGAAGATGTCCCTGCTTATTGTGAGGAGGTTGAACTAGATGATCTTTAAAGGTCCTTTCCAACCCAAACCAATGTGTCATAAGCAGATTGGCTGCAGCTGCCTTTTCCACAACCTCTTGGGACCAGCCTAACTCAGAGAGCTCTGCCTCCTTAGCATCAAACTTAGCCCTAACCATACTTGTGACTTTTTCACACCAGCAAAACCAGCCCCACAGGCACCACAGACCATTCCTTAACCCCAACACCACCCCACCATTCTCATTTTCCCCTACAAAAAGGTCAGTTCTTTCATATTCTGAGCACAGTTTTCATCTGTGTTTTCTCGTTAATGAAAAATTGAGGAATGTTTCCCTCCCTGACCCCCAACAGTTCCTGTACTCATGCTGTGAGCTCTGTTACTGAAGCATCTCCACTGCAATGCTCAATTATTCAAAGGTCAGATGTGTCCCGTGAGGTTTGAGTGCAGACCCAGGTTAATGCTTCCAGTCCCGCACTGCTGAGCCAGCTCCCCAAACTGCCCAGCTGAACCGAGCTGGCAAGATGCATGGAAATCCACCTGGCTTTCTGTAAGCAGGGAAAACAGCCCCTGAGCTCCAAGTACAAACCTCACCAGCCCTCCAGACCTTTTCCCAGCTCTATTTGCAGACACTGTGAAACACCCTTGGCCTCTTTCTCCATCCCTTGAGAGGTGCTGTGTACCACAGTCACAAGGATGTGCACTAAGCCCTTTGAAGATGAGAAGTACTCTAGAAGTGCTAATTATTTGGAGCAAGCGCCTCATTTACGTGCTGACTTTCCTTTATCTCTCACGGGCTTAAAACTCTATTAGGGAACTAAAACTGTATGTAACCATAATGCCCCTGTGAGTCTTGTCGGCAAAATGACTGTCAAATTTGGCTCCTCTGGATTCCATTTTGGGAAGACAAGAGGCAGATTAGATTTTAAGTACCTTTGTTAGCATCTATGAAAGATAGACTTGGTAGGATAAAAGGGGCCTGATTGGTTTTGGTACCAGTTATCCAGCAGCTGAGCTGAGCTGTGGCAGAAACACAATCCTTTAGATTGCATTTGTCTCAAGTGATAAACAGTGAGTAGTCATTTGTCAGATACAGCATATTCCTGCCCCAGCAGCCTCCTTGCCACCACCTGGCACTGCTGGGGCATCTCAGCCGGCTTTTTGAATACTGAGCCCTTTTTTGCATAGCCCCATGCATGCAACTCTTATCAAAAATTGCTCTTAGGACAGTCATAGGAAGTGAATGGCTTGTCATTTTAATATTAAAACCCTAATTAACTGTATTTAATGTTTCGGTTGTGCCAATTCATTGTTACTATTGCTCTCGCTTCCTATGGAATGCAACACAGAGTCAGGGGAGAAAAGGCAGCCTGCAGACCACTGCAGTAGAGGGGAGGGGAGGGATGGGTGGGATGGGAGGGGGCTCAGCCTGCACTGAGCTGTACCCAAAGCAGCAGGGGTGATGTGTCACCGTGCTGCAGGTCTGGAGGGTGGCACAGCCCTGACTCCAGTGTAAGACTCGCTGGAGGTCAGCATTAACTAGGCCAGCTGGAGCAGTCCCAAGAGTTACACGTTGCCATTTACACACTAAAATACTTCCCGTTAGAAATTCTCCCTCCCCTGTCTCATATCACATCAGGCCTGGTTGGAGGGCATAAAAGTCTGCTGTACTGTAGGGTCCCTGAAGTCAAGGGCAATCTCAGCTGTCCCTCTTGGGCCTTTCCTTGTGGCTTTGCAAGGGGCTGTACCTGGTTGCAGAGGGATGGCAGCCCTGGAGGCAGGGAATTCTGCCTGAGCAGATATTCCCAAACTCCTTTGCTTCAGGCAGGAGAACCCAGCAGTCTTGTTAGAGAGGAACTAATAGGGCTTTGTGGTTTGTTAACAATTTTTAAATGTTAGTGATAGCAGTAATAGTAGCAGTAATGATAATTGTAATACTAATTAATAATAATGATGAAATTCAGCATAAAAGGAAGTTTATTAGGTTTTTCGTAAATAAAAAAGTGTCAGTTCAGGCTGAAAAAAACCCCTTAATTTTGCTCTTTCATTCTGATGGCATCAAAATAAAACTCTTCATCCTACCAGAAAAAAACTACCCATTCAAGCACTGCTATTTTTTTAAACTAAGAGAAATTTCCAAAGCATAGTAGAAACTTTCAACAGAGTAAAAATAGAAAATAGGTAAAGCTTTTTTCCTGGACATTTCAGAAGAGGGAAGTAGCTAAATCATTCTCAGTCCAGGAGACTGAACCACTATTTAAATCTAACCAGCAGAGCAATCCAGCAAGGCAAGTGCTGTCCTGCAGTGACCCACGGGCTGAGGACGTGCCCTCGGCCGGGGCTGAGGAGCAGCAGCACCTCCCTCGGCCCCTGTGCTTGGGGCTTTGTACCCACCAGCTGCTGAGCACTAGACAGTCGTCTTTTCTCTTCTGTAGGGTCAGCCTCTTTCTGTAGGCTTTTATTTCCTCTTCCCTTTTTAAAGCAGGCTGCTGTTCTTCCTTCCCTGTTCAGCCAGGGGAAGCCATCCCTCCCCGGGCCTGATGCTTTTCACAGTGCTGAGGCTAATTGACGGTAGTTCTAACACAGATCTTAATTGTAACTACAAATGCTTTGGGAATGAAAAGAGCAGCCAGACCTTACAGCCTTTAAAACTCTGCTCAGGTTAAAGCAAGCCTTTATAAAAACCTCTCAATATGTAAAATAGCACAAAGGAATGAAGCAGGGATGTAAAGGACAGGCAGTCCCCGGAACGCAGCAGCCTCCGCAGTCTGTCAGAGTGGGACCACCGGCACATCTCCCTGCCTTCAGCAGACTAACCAGACTCGTGTGTGCTGGCCTGTCTGGCTCTCCCAGCAGCAGGTAGAAATACTACAGATGGCACATACGGCCTTTGAATCATAGCAGAGGCAGACTAATTTGAGTCCTACTTTTCCTTAAAACATCCCACATGCTCTTAGTCTTTTGCAGAGCCTGACTGTGCCATGAGGGGGTGAAGCTTGTCCTTTGCTTCTCACTCTTGGTTTCTGCAGGGGGGAAGCCTGGCTACAGGTCCCCAAAGGCAGCTATGTGGTGCTGCTGCCCTGCAGCTCAGACAGACCCTCGTCCTGTACATGTGGACAGATGTGGGGTCCCTGGCCAGGCTGAGCTGTGGTGGGGGACAGGATCACAGCCCTGGCACAGAGCCACACTGCCATGGTCCTGGGCTTTGGCTGACCTAAGTCCGAGCACAGGCAGAGGAAACACACATATGTCCACAGCCCCAAAAGCAGATGTACCCTTTATGTCTCCATCTGTGAATGGCAGGAGTGTGTCAGAATGAGCTGTGGGCATCCACAGAAATCACAAATGGACTTAACATTGACAAACTGTGGCAGACAGGGCCAACTGCCGTTTTAACACCTTAATACCTTTTCACACTGCTCGGCTAGGGCACATTAAGACTTCAATGCAGCCTGTTGCTGGTCAGATATCACCTGTTGGCTTTAAATAAGTGTGAGCTAATGTGTTAAAACCACATTGCCCCCTTGACCTGGCCTCTCAACACACTCTGAATATCCTTGGGGATACTGGACTGCCTTTACAAAGGTAGCTCTTACCAGCTGATACCACAGGTGATGTGTTGCTCTGTCCGATGCTCTTTTCTGGTACCTGGAAACCTCAGACTGCACTGAGAAGTGTTAAAACATGCTCAGAGACAGTCACCGTTGCAGCGCAGTCTCTTCTGGTGCCCCTGTGTACCTGCATTCAGCACTTTTGGGTGCCCAGAGGTTTGGCTGCCAATGGAAATCGGGCAGTGTCCCTCTGCTTCAGTGTGCACAGAGTCGGGGTGCTGCCTGGCTTCCCGTCACACAAAGTGACTTCAGTCCAGACCCACTTCTTGAAAAGTGACCCTTGTGCAAAGGAGGTGTTCAGTTCTGCAAGCAGAAGCGACCCAAAGCATTTACAGGCAGGAGCATAGCCCAGATCTCTCACTGTCTCTAGCGCATAGCTTTGAATTTGGGAGAGTCATCAGGAGGCCTGTAAAAACAAGAATTCCATCCCTCCTTTTGGATTACAGAGGTGGAACATCTTATCATTTTTCATTCTCCGTGTAGAAGGATATTTCCATTTGCTATTTCTTTTCTCCCCCTCCTTAAGAGTCTGGAGGTTTGCAGCTCCCTGGGGTCAGCTTTGAGCAGAGTGGGCAGCGCCTCTGTGCTGCCTGTCCTCTCTAAATCCATCCCTCCCACACTAGTAGGCAAAGACAGAACAAGCCTCAGAGGAATCCATGACATTTCTTGCCTGGCTCAAATGCAGTGAAGATGATGTTTGAAACACCATTAGTCATGAGTGATTAGCAAAGCTTAGTTGTTGAGGTTCTTAAACCCCTCTCCAGTTCTGTACGAAGAAGGGCATGTTTGCAGTTGTGTTCTTTTTAATCGAGCTCAATTTGTACAGGTTCTCCTTATCTGCAGCCATAACAGGGAGGGAAATTTTCAACAGTGCTGCAGTTACTAATGATCCTTTAGGGTGCTTAGAGCTCTCCATAAGCTCTCCATTTCAAATACTATATCTCTAAATAAATAAGCAAAGAGAGAACTGTTTTTTAACCTCCCTAGTGCAGCTAATATTCAGGGAAGTGGTGAGCATCCAGGCTTGGGTGTTGGATTGTAGCTGGTCCACTCTCAGTGCCCTGGTTTCCCAAGACCCTGTGTGTGAACTCATGCTTGTTCCCTCTGCAGAAATCATTTGCTGCCATGTTCACTTATGGATGAACGTGGGTTTTGGTGCTTCCGATACAGTGAATGCCTTTGGTAGCATGGTAGGGAGGCAGGCAGAATTAAATGTATCAGAAAATTCTTATTTGTATCCCATTTAATATTAAAATTCAGTTTGAAATTATTTACAAAGAAATCTGTACAGTATGATATGAACATGGTAACAATCAGGGCTTTAACAAGTGATTTGTCTGTGCTTCAGCATCAGCTTCATCCCCCCACAGGAACATCCTGCACAAACCAGCTGGGCATGAAGGAGATACAGACCTTATTGCATGCTGCATCAGCACTTAGGAAGAGTCCCACCATGTCTACTTTGGCAATTAAAATATTACTTTGGGAGAACTAAAATTCTCCAAGTCCACGAAAATGCTCAAGAAACTAAATGCTCTTACAGCTGAAGCAGCCTTTCCCTCCCTTGATGGAATGTTCCAAGACTGGCAGTCCATGTGCAGAAGTGCCTGGTGGGAAGGCACCTGCCTCCCACCTAAGCTTCACTTCACATGGAGCCATTGTGAAGTCTCCACAGGGGTCCTGATCCATTAAGCTTGCTCTAATAAGGATTAATTTGTAAGTACCTCATTAGTTCAACAAGAAGTACAGTGGCATGGTCAAAGTGCTTAGTCTTCCAGCTGGCTGTGGACTCTGACTACATTTAAAACTGGTATTTTGTGTGAATCTTACCCTGACTGCAGGCACCTAGTATTTAACAGGAGCTCAACAAGCAGCAGCTCTAAGAGAAATATATGTTTTGGGGTAATTCCTCAGTGTACAAGTTCCAACATCTTCCGAAGATGTTACCTCACTGTACCCATATCCTCCCCTCCAGTCTCGCCATTACTTAGATGATGAACACATTCATCTGCAAAGGCAGTAAACATCCAGGCATCCAAAGGCATTTTCAGTTTTAACATTCAAGCCACGTTCAGCTAGATTTTTGCAGTAAGTGACCACAAATCAGCTGAGGTTTTCTCCTTGAGGAAAGGGCCACTCAAGGGGAAAGGCAGTGTCCCAGTACACATGACTGTCTAAAGGGGCTGAGCAGGACTGTCAGAGGGGGCACCCAGGGCCATGATTTCCGAGTGGCTTCCTTACGTGCACAAGCATGGTTTTATCAGATTATACCAAGCAGTGAACTTGTGCACATACCTTGTAGCTGTACATGCCAGTATGAACTGTCGAGACATATTCCTGGGTGGCTGGAGCAAACCTTGAGGTCGTGTGTGCAGATGGGTGCCCTGCGGAGGGAGGCAGCTGTGGGGAGGGGCAGTCCTCATCTGACAAGGCTATCACTGGCCTTGGTCGGCAAACCCTGAGCCAGTGCTCCAGGATGGCTGCACGGTGCTGCCGAGCACCAGCAGGCACCAAGCCCATGATGCTCAGATCAGTTGTATGAGAAGCCTTTGCCATTTCTGCTTATTAAACGTAAAACCCAAACCAGTAGCTAGGAGGAGGAGCAAACCAGATATTAATGACAATCACGTACATCACCATCAGATGTACATAAAGGCATATTCAATTATTTTATGGCACAGATTTTAATCATATCTTATTAACATTTCCCATTAACTTTTATTCAAACTTCTACCTAATCAGGCTTTATTTTTCCATGAGAAATAGATGCCTAGTTACTAGTGGGGAAAAAAATCTGATTTAAAAGGTGCACAGTGGTTTACTGGAAAGTTAAGGTTTCCCTAAGAACTATTTTTTCTTTCTGAAATTCTTAATTACCAATGAAAGGCCTTCTTTAAAAATATCAATACCATGAATAGTTAGAGTGTTTAAAATAGTGTATATAGGTATGTATACTCTCATAACAATCTTCAAATGAAAAGGGCTCTTTTTCTAGCATTCCATTCCACTCTGATACAAATACTGACACCTGCTTGGGTACTTGGCTGGATCAAGGCTAGGGTGTCTAAGTAGCATGACTTGAATCTTTCTAGCATAGAAATACAGATACAGTTAAATATGTTGAAAATCTATTCTGGAATGTTATTTTTAATCAGGAAACTAAGTAATTTGTTTTTACATGCCTGCCTACCCATGGAATCCAGCAAGGATGTATAGATTGAAGGGAAGGGTATTTGTTCACCAGCACACAGGTGAATGATGAATGATGCAATAGATGCAATTGTGCTTCCAGGTGACACAGCCCCAGAGCACGGTCTGTTACAGGCCTGTAGAGCCAAGGCCTCTAAGACAGGAGGGCATACATGACGCTGCAATCTCCTCAGATTATCCAGGCTATTTGTTCCTCAGGGATTCACAAATCTGTGTTAAATGTTCTTCAGTGATCACCAAAAGGGTCTGTCTGGTTCCTATCCCCCCGCTATTTTCTATCTTCTGTTCCTTACTACAGTGGAGTTTTAAAGGAGCATACAAGTAGGAGCACCCAAGTGCAGCTGAAATTCAGAGACTGATTACTTCTCATAGGTTCCTTTTAAAGATCTCGGACTAATCAGTAAGGCAAGAGAACTTGCTGAAAGAATGGAAAAGAGAAAATTAAAACATAGCAAGCACAGAATTTGTCCAAAGTCTTCAAGACAAATGGGTGGTTACAGACCATTACTAGAAAGCGACATTGTGTTGGTTGCCATCTCACTGTCCAGTTTGTGTAGTGTTTATTCACCCATTTTAACTTAATAGAAATATCTGCTGCTGGCATGAGCCCCTTGCAGAGATTTGATTGTAATTTTTCTTGTTAATAATTTTCTGTTAATATCGTGTAGTCCTTAACTTCAGTGACTGCAAAATAACCTGCAAAGAATATGTTTCCACTCACTCTTGTGATTTATCATCTTATTCATTAGCCTGAGACTCTAGATTGTGATTCTGTTGTGTCTGACTTGTAACTAACATGGATTTGTTTTCCCTTTTCAGAGAGCAGATATAGCTGTTGCCCCCCTCACCATTACATTGGTGCGAGAAGAAGTCATAGACTTTTCCAAACCCTTTATGAGCCTGGGCATCTCCATCATGATCAAGAAGCCTCAGAAATCTAAACCGGGCGTATTCTCTTTCCTGGATCCTTTGGCTTATGAAATTTGGATGTGTATAGTCTTTGCTTACATTGGCGTCAGCGTAGTTCTTTTCCTAGTCAGCAGATTCAGCCCTTATGAGTGGCACTTGGAAGACAACACTGAAGAACCACGTGACCCTCAGAATCCTCCTGACCCTCCAAATGAGTTTGGAATATTTAACAGCCTTTGGTTTTCCCTGGGTGCCTTTATGCAGCAAGGATGCGATATTTCTCCAAGGTTTGTTCCATATCACTCCATCACCTTTTTGCATTTTATGGTCATTTTCTGATGCCATGGTGCATATATGTTGCTTTCTCAAATTTCTTTTTAATTCCAAATTTTTTATTTTGACATTTCCATTCGATATTCAACATCCTCATCAAGCCAACATGCTTGCTAACATTCGCCTCCAAAGTAAGTAGCATTGCTCATAATGCCGTTTATGCATTTCTACCAAACTTATATTCACCATGTTGAGGCTGTAAAATGCATGGGGTTTTCTGTTTTCAGCAATGCTTGGAGGGCTACCGTGTTTTTGCTGCATATCTCATTTTACGGTCATCTCCTTGGTGCATATAGCACATTCTGCTTTGCAAAGTAAGATTTATTTTTAAAAGTCACATGCAACAGCACTTTAAAGCATCTCAACTCCCATCAAGACTCCTGCTAGTCTTTTTACTTTCTTTTGAGCCTAATTTCTCCAGTTTTGTTCTTTCTGAACCATCCTTTCATCCTTCTGCTTACCACCATTTTGCACATGTTCATGTCTCCAGATGTACTGTGCTACTGTCCTCTATGTGTATCGTTATTTCGGTCCAGTCTAATCTGTTGTCCCTCTGTTCACAGTCAATATGGTCTAATAAGCATTGCCAGTTTCCATAAAGATTTTTCTTATTCATGAAGACAATCTTTCTGGATAAGGCTGTAGTAAAGTATGATTAATATTAGTACCAATTTAACAGAGAGCACTGCTATTAACTGTTGTAGAATTATATTTCTTTTTATAGAAGCTTTTTAAAAACCAAATGAAAATAGTGAAGTTCCCTCTAATTCAACAATGCATACCACAGATTTTTTTTTAATAATATCTATCATGTTCCTACATTTACACTGGTAAAATACTTTGGTGATGTGCTTGTGATAAGCAGTAAAATTATCTAGTTTCTTGGAGCAATAATTTTAGTTTGTATGACAATAATTTAATAACCAGTTTCCAGCTATTTTATTTATTAAAAACACAAACGGAATGCGGTTTTCCATTTAACAAGGTTGCTATTCAGAGGAGAGGGATTTTTTTTCCTATGTGCTGACATTCAAAATGCACCTTGTTGATCTCCATGTTGCCTTTTTCAATACCTGAATGATTGAAAAGATGCCAGTTTTTCCTGGTCCATATAGCATTAGGGTTCTTGAGTTGCGTCACTGAAGCAAGTGACGAAATTTCTATGAAATTTCTCGGGAAGGATCCTGATTTTGTCTGTTACAGTGCAATAACCATCCTATAAATTTGCATCAGTTTCCCCAGTTTCTGGTGTCTGGGTGTGCTGCCTCCCCCTGTACTGACAGCTGTTGGCCTCCTCCCCCTGCTCACACTCCGTGTTTCTGCTGTATGCCTCAATCCTGCACTGCCAGTTTGACCCACTGCTTGCTGTTAAAGGGGATGAGTAGTGATAGCATTTAAACTGCTGTTGACTGTGTGTGTGCCCAATATAAAGGACCGGGAAATAAGCACTGGGACATCACATGGAAAGCTGCAGGCATCACACTGTTTCCTCTAGGTCTGGTTATTGACAGTTAAGTAGAAGTGCATAGGATTTTTGGGAGGCTGTCATGTGACTCTTTGGCATGGTCAGCCATTTACTTTATATAACAGGTGGAACACACTCTGTTTTTTTTCAATATGACCACGATAAGTGCCTTGGAAATACCTACAAAAAAGGAAAGAGACAATAGTATATCTATTTGTTCTATCTGTCCATTAGAAGCTATTAGCTCAGTATTAATATATGGCCCTCATTTGAAGGTATTGTCCAGTTATTTTGTTATCTTCCATGATAACATTCCAGGCAGTTACATGCATTGTTACCGTAAAAAAAAGAGAAATTTAATACCTTGGTATAAATTCCAGAAACACTGTTCCTTTGACTGATATGTTGACTTAAGTTGATAAAAATGTCAAATTTCTTTTCCCTAGAAGGGACTATTCCCAAGTATTCCATTCTTAATCCGTGTCTTTGTAAGGTTACACCATTCACAGTACATTAACTATATGAATGTTTTATACTATTTTATTGCCACTAAAAGGGGCTTCATTCTTCCATTGTGAGTTTTGTCTGAATAAATTTCTTATATGAGAGCATACAGCACTTGTAGAGAGATGCCGACAAGCAGTCTGGAGAGATCACTTTTGTACATGCTGATAAAGGCTCTTTCAGCTGCCTTTGTGTGGAACAGCTGTGACATCTAATGACTAGTTAGATCTATCCTCGGTGAGTATGCTGTGTGGATATTCCAGAGGATATATCCCTATACTCTCCTCTCTGTATTTAATAGGAGTCGTCTAAACAGAATCAGAGAGCAGCCAAAGGCTGGGGGTTAGTGCATCCCTTGATGGAATCAACATTTATTTCAGCAGTTTTGTTCTGCTATCAAAGGCTGCTGTGTTTTCTGCATAGTGAGCTAAAGCACTGGAAATTCACTTTTGAGGGATCAAAAGTATTAAACTTGCTTTTATGTAAGATGTGTACAGCAAATGGAATCAGGAAAAAACACAGTCAAATTTGTAATACTGTTCTGAGGAAAAGTATCTTTGAAAACTCTATGGGAGCATGTATTTTCATTTTGCTCTTTATTCATGTAGAACAAAGAGGCTAGATTAATTAATTGCTAATGGAAAAAGACAGGGGGGTTATTAAAAACTATCTCAAGAGGTTGGTCATTGAGAAGGTGTATCCCTAGGTCCCTGTTTTCACAGCAGAAAACTCAAGAGACTCCTATTAAAGGCCATGGGAATGACTTTGTGGGACTTTCACACTAGCAATGAGAGGGTAACCTGACATTCCTGAAACTCCCACTGCCATTCCTATGATGGAGCATCTCAAGCCAGTGCTTCAGATGCTGTTCCTGCCTGTTGTGTCTCCGAGGCCAAGGGCTGGCTGGGCGTGCGAGCAGAAGGCTGGGCCCGGAGCTTGGGGGTACCAGCTGAGGTGTGCTCAGGGTATCAAGGGGCTCCACACTAAGAGAGGTGTTCATGGTTATTTGTCAGCATAACAAATGTCTTATATCGATCCAAACAACCCAATTAAAAATGGAGTAGTGTGAGAAGCTTATTATGTATCTGTAATGCAGGAAATCAGATATCTTTTATGGCCATGTGCAGAAACAAAACCCAAGCTCTTTTGATAAATGAGGTTTCGCTTCAATGTATTATATGTATTATTCTCCTGGAAACTGACTGTGAATTTGAATGTTTAGTTTGTCTTTTTTCTCTCGTTGCTAATTTGCTCTCATTTGACTCCATGCTTCCTTTTAAATTTCCTCTCAAGGTATGCACTCTTCCTGTTTTCTTGCTTTTGAAAACACCATCTGACTTTGTTTTGACAATTGAGTTATAATTCTGTTGTTCCAGATCTGTGTTGCTCGTCTCATTTGTTAGCGCTCTAAGTCACTGTAAAATAATGTCATACAAAGTATCTATTTATTGAGGTGATTTGGAAAACTATGTTAAGCTAAAGCATTAATTGTTTGTTTTTAATTACATCATTGCACATGTGGACAGGTATGGCTTACATCAGAAAAAGTGGTGCTGGTATTAAAAGCTGTGATTGAGTTTTTTATAATTATTATCTGAGTAATATAAAATCATTTCTGTGGTTCACAGTATAAACCAAACAGGCACTCTCTGATTACCAGCCCAGTGTACCTGTACTAACCCTTTTTCTCCTGCATCCCTCTAGACCAGCCCCTGCAGTGGGTATAAGGAGTCTTCGTTTCAGCAGATGGACGGAACTGGGGAACTGGGGTTCTTTGGTCATGGAGGCTGCCAGGCCGTGCTTGTCCTGTTCTTGTTCTTCAACTCTCTGTCTGTCTGTCTTTCCATCAGTGTCAACTTTGTGGTTTATTTAATTTGTCTCTTGCCCCATCCTGTGACACCAAGTGACAGCTATGTCAGCCCAGACTGCTCTGTAGTAGCTGCTGTTTAATCCTTCTTTCTATGCTCATTGGAAGACTCTGGGAGAAACAACTCTAGTGACATCCAGTTTTCTTTGAAGTGACCTCAACTCTTCTGAGGGCAGCCCTGGTTCCCATCTAGCAAGACCCCTCTCTTGTATGTAGGACCCTCGGGGAAGTGCCTTTTTCATCAAGGGATCCCCTGGTGCCCATCTTCTCCTGCCTCTCAGGTGGTCTTTGTCCTGTATCTGTCTGACTTGGTTCATGCAGGTTGCCAGATCTCTGGGGTGAGGTATTTTTACCTTTCTCAGTGTGTAGGATGCTGTCTGAACATGCAGCCTGGCACACACCTTTTATTGTTGCAGCAATGGGAGTTTGAGCTTTCACTGGTTTGGAAAATGCTTGTCTTCTGCACATCTCCATCCTAGCAACCCATCTGTCCTACTAACAGAAGGGGCAGCTACCGATGCAAGTAAGACATTTCCTTTGGGAAACTATAAGGAAAATGAACACATACTATTTTATTCCCAATGCTTCCACTGAATTTATCAGAACACCCTGGCAAGTCTGTTTTTCATCTTCCTATTTCAAGACCTACCTTAAAGCAAGAGGGCCGTGGGAACCTGGAAACTCCAGATAGAGCTTGTCCTGCTGTAGGCAAGTAGATGTTTCATCTGCTGGACCTGCTAGCCAAACCCCTCCTCAGTCTGGCTCTGAAATTGTCCACATCACTGCAAGGAGGAGAAGTTCAACTCCAGGTCTTCTCTGAAGATGGAAAGTATGTAGTGAGGAAAGGAATAAAAGGAGGATGAATTTCACCTGACATAGCCATCTGAAAGCAGTAGACTGTGTTTTTGATGAGGCATCTTGGTTCCCTCCAAAGTCATAAGACAGATGGACACCTTTAGATTTATCCCACACTACAGCAAGTGAGATAAATCTCTTTCTGAAGGTGTCAGTCTCTTCTCTTTTTCTCTGCTGGCTCCAAAGGAAGCCTTATGTGATAAGTTCAGCAGACACTGATTTATAGTTGGATAAAATTGTGTCAGCCCACATAAGAGGGTATCAAGCTTTACCAAATAGCTAAAGCCAAGACCCTACCTGTTAAGGAAGCTGGCTTCAGCCATCTGTAAAATCCCAAGACACTCACATGATACCTACAAAGAATGTAGAATAAGGTAGAGAGATTCCTTGACTTAAGGCATTATTCTGTATTTATATTGCTGCAAATTCCCTTTGCAGCCACTCAGTAGCCTTGTGTTAGTGAGCACAGCAGCTGCACAGCCCAAGCTGAAACTTGGAAGCCTTTTATCCTCTTGGGAGGCCCTCAAGAAAGGCGGGGAGGCCTCCACTTATGGGTGATCTGGTGGATGTGTGCCCACTCTTGAGGAACCAGCCTGCATCTGTCCTCTCAGTGGGAACTGCTGTTTCAGCTCCTTGGGCAGAGGAGAGTGGAGAACTGTGGTGCTTCACCTTTCTCCACATTCCACTCACATATTCCAGACTGAGCTCTGTGTTTTTATTGTGTTGGTGATTTTTTTTTCTTTGTTATGTTCTTTAATGTTGGATGGATACGGTTTTTTCTTTCTTTTTCTTTTTTTTCCTTAATAATTTAATGGCATTTTTTTAATGGCTCTGGCCAAGACTGGGCAGTTTACCAGCAAACCCCCCTGTGTGGGTGGGGTGGGGGCACACCACAAGACTTTTGCTTTTTGCCTATCTCCATCTGTTAGTAGGACAACTTGTACCCACTGTCTGGGGATGGCACTGAGGGGCTTGAAGGAAACAGCTAAACAGGTAAGAGTTTTCTTGCTTTCTATTTCTTCTCTTCACACAAACTGAAGACTACAGCACTCAGGTTCCACAGATGTGTCTGGGATTGATTCTTCCTCCATTGGTATCTGTAGAGTTAAGGGAAAACATGAAATAGCTTTGTCTCAGCCCTTGAAATTATTCTTGGTCAACATGCTGTATTTGAAGACCAAGCAATGTACACGGCAATGAAATTCCCCACCCAGCTGAGTGATGTGTCACTGCCATCCTTCAGCCCAGATCAAATACTTTGAGGCTGATGTTCAGTTGCTGTAAAGCATCAAGAGCTCTTACTAACAGAATCCAGTCCTTCTGACCATTAGGTTTTTTGTAATTACATGTTTGCAAATAGGCTTTTTCTTAAGTCCTTATGGAATCCCTTTAAAAAAACAAAAATCAAAGACCGCAACAAAAACTAAACACAATTTTTTTCTTTTTCCTTCTCTGTTGGTCTGGTGCTTATAAAGCAGGGATATGTTTGACTTGGAACAGTGCAACATGCAAATTTTAATTAACATAAAACATAAACTAAACCAGCCTCTCTTCTCACTTCAATATGCAGATTCAGTTTGTAACTCCTGCTAGATTGTGATGAGAGGACACTGGATCATTTTTGGTGCATTCTTTTGCATGTTTACTCAGATTCCTTTTTGCAGTTTACTGTATGTTACATTTTGGGAGTGGATGCAGTAAAAGCTGCATTTGTGTCCTCCAAGCTGGGCAAAGGGACACAATGCTGGCATATCCCAGCATGTCCAGCACAGGGAAAGGCTGGGCACACAGAGACAACAAAAATCTTCTGGCAAAAGCCTTCTCCAACAAAGGATTTGTGGAAGTCAGGAGAGCTTGTTCCTCTCCTCAAATTAATTATGTCTTAATTTACTCTTCTTGTTTTCACTGAAAGACTACAAAAAGAGTTGCACTAGGTAAGACCAGGTGTGCACTGATCTTTCACTCCTGAGGAAGGTTATTGGGAGCTGGCTCACAGTCCACCTGTTCACAGATACCTGGAAGATCTAGACAAAAGGGTTGTGCATGTGAATTTCTCTTCAGTGAAGAAAGAAAAAATCAAGGATTGTCTTCAAAGCAATTTAATGGTGTGTGTTTTTCCATAGATCTCTCTCAGGGCGAATTGTTGGAGGAGTCTGGTGGTTCTTCACTCTCATCATTATCTCTTCCTACACTGCTAATCTCGCTGCCTTCCTTACGGTGGAAAGGATGGTTTCACCCATAGAGAGCGCAGAGGACCTGGCTAAACAAACTGAAATAGCCTATGGCACTTTGGATTCAGGCTCAACCAAAGAATTCTTTAGAGTAAGTCTGTTAAATCTCCTTCAAGTGCCTAATTTATGGGTTTCAGTTGTTTGGTTTTACCCAGCTGTAATAGCCATGCTGGTGAAAGCTGCTTTGTGCAATCAGGACAGGCCTGAGTGCAGATTTTAATATCAAAAAGCATTTTATCAAAAATGGGTGGTTTTGCTTAACCTGAAACATCTCAGGATGGAAAACCTGACCTCTGCTGTCATGGGAAGGGTTTTGTAACACCAGTTTCAGAGCCTTGGTCTGACAAGCAATAATGCAGTCATTGGCATCATATTTAGGAGAAAAAACTATTGCAAGGAGTGATGCTCTTGACCTACTTGCTGTGCATGCCCAGCTGGCAGCCGGTAATGCCATCCCACGTCGGTGTTCACTTGCCAGAATGAAGGGGGGATGGGAGGCCTGTGTTGCTGCTCATTCCTGGTGGAGCATTGATTGCTGCCGTTGTTGCTGTGTCTTCATTGCTCGCCAGCATCTGGCTGTGGCTGTATCTGACAGTCAGGGGTGAAAATTTTGTACCCCAGAACTCTGGTTGTTTTTCACCTTGGTTAGGGAGATGCAGGGTTTGCAACATTTGAGGGTAGGGGCAAGCGCATGCTTTTATTTAAGATCATCCTTTCTTTCTCCTCTTGCCAAGCCACAATCTGAACTGCAGAGAGTTTGGTGAGAGGCATTAGGAACTCTAAATATGACCTCAGACCACTTTTATGTCTCTGAAAACATCGTCCTGAAAAGCTCTTATTTCTGGCCTTTCCAAGGGTGAACTGGAATGCTCAGGCCTTTCAGGGAGCTCTTGGTTCTCTCTCAGCAGTGCCAATCAGATGCCATTCAAACCAACATTTTTTTTTTGTGTAGAAGAGCGGTCAGTACTGCAGGACTAATTACCGCCTGTCACGCATACTGGCCAGGTGCAAGCAGGAGGGAGGAGGGAGACAAAAAAGCCCTTGCTGCTGTAGGCTGATGAAATACTGAGAGCTCCTTGGAGAAATAGTCAGGGCTCCTTGAATTCACTTAAAATTCCAATACATGACCACACGCACACATACATGTACATAGACATCTGAAGTAAACCTGAAAGGGAATGCAAAGGTATTTTATGAAGCTTTTGCACTCTGCCTGTAATGTCTTTGTATTACAAGAGATACTCAGTGTTCTTAATTAACTGTGGTAGCAGGTACATTACAACAGCTTCTGTTTGTGTTAAAATCCTGTGAGATAAACACTGACCTTGTAAGGGTGACATTAGTGTATAAAAATTTTTATTCTGCTTAATTATCAACCCAAGGCAGTATTATCTTTATAGCAAAAATGAGTTGAGTTAACCTGTCAAAAGAAGTAGCACAACTTGTTTAGAAATATTGGTGCTGTTTGTAGTCACTATACTGATCTTAGAGGGAAAAATACCTTCTTTTAACTGTCTTGTTACAGTTCATATAGAAAGAGGGATTGTATGGGGATGTTCCTTCATTTCATTAATAGTTTGACACAACAAGGAAACCCCTTCTCACAGAAAGATCAAAGGAATGAGTGTTTCATGTGAAAGGATACAAAGTGTGGTAAATATATGAATGCTTTGTTGTGCTGCTAATAGTCTTGAGATGAGCTGTGTCTCTCCGCTAGTGCTGGGAAAAGCAGGGTTGCAAATGAGCTGATCTATCAGGAGCTGCCAGCTCCATCAGGCCAGGACAGGAGTTGGATGGAGATGGATGAGAGCAGAGCCCCAGCAGTGTGGAGAAGGGCTGGATGGGCCAAGTGGGAAGAAGAATGAGTCCTAAGTGGTGCTTCTCTCTCCTTGGCATTCTCAAGGCACACAACATAATTTCAGTTGTATTAACTTTTGCAGAGTAATTAATTTGAATAGAGTGATGCAGCCATAAAGTGTTGTGATTAGAGTCTTCTTCAGTTGATTTGAAAAGGGCAAAAGTTTTGCCTTAGATTAAATGTGTATGTTCACATAAATACTGCATTGTACAGTCTTTGTTAGTTACTTAATAAGATTGTAAAGGCGGCTGAAACTTGAAATAACTTAGAGGACTATAGCTTTCCGAGGTCCTGCAGCACAGACTGCACCTCTCTGTGTTTTAGGGGACTTGTTCTCCCTTGGCAGCTCTTTTCACTCTGCTACTGGACATCAGTGAGAGTCACAGTGCTCTGAGCTGGAAAAAGCCATGAGTTCTCCTGAGTACAGGGTGATGCTTATGCCCTGTGTAAGGGGAATGCTCCTCCACCTATTTTCCCCCAGGATTTAGCTAGTTGAAACAGCAGTTAGCTGAGTGGCTCACGATCATTTACTCAGTGAGAAAAGAGTAACTTGGCTCTATAGCTGGGCCATGGCTTCACACAGGAGGTTCAGGACAGTGTCTCCAAGATCCCATTAAGAAGCTTGTATGGGTATATCTCTTTCCAGAGCAGTAAGGCTAAAATGTTTTTCAAAGATACTAATCAGATACTGATCGTAATGGCTGCTATTGGCCAGTGGAAGGTGCCAGGAAAAATTGAAGTAATGACATGTAAGTGAACTTCAGATCCCCACCATCTTGTCTGCATGTGCTAGAAGGAGCTCCTTTAGAACCTCCAAGCCATGGCTGCCTTCTGCCAACCCCATTTCTAGACAGGATCACTTTCGAAGGTTTTTTTTTACAGCGTGAATACCTGAAACTGGACTGATACCAGCCTCTCAATTCAGATGAACAGATGGTAATGACTTTGAGCCACTTCAGACCTGGGCAGACTCCAGCTCGTGACCTATTTCCCAGTCTTGGCAGTTTCCCTAAACATCGCAGTGTCTCCCGGGCAGACGCTCTCCCAGCTCTGGAGGTTAAGTGGGACACACCATTGCTGCTTGACGCTTGCACGGCGACTGCTGTTGGCGTGACACTGCTCTCACAGTCCCAACACTGCTCTCACAATGCCAACACTGCTCTCATGGTTCCAACACTGCTCTCACAGTCCCAACACTGCTCTCACAATTCCAACCAGAGCTGGTATGTTGTAACAGTTTCACAGTAGACGCTATTTACACTCCTCGCTTGTTGGTGATTCTCTGCATAAGAGCATTTGTCCTCCCAGTATATCTAAGATTCAGAGGAACCTTCTGGTATTCTCATGGTTGTTGTTTGATTCTGCTCAGAAGCATCTTACATTTTGCGCTAATTAGCTTATAAAGGCATTTAAATGGCAATCAATAGATTACATCAATTCCCTTTTGCCTTTCAAAGAGCACTCATCCATATTGAAAAGGAAAAGAAAGAACCTCTCCTGAGATACTTATTAACACATGGTCTCAGATTAAGGACTCCTCTTTCTTGAAGACTGGTGAAGGCCTGTATGAAAAAGAAGTTTCAAATCCCTAAGCTATTACTTTTAAGGGTGTATCTGTTAGAATTAACATCTTCTAATACATTTAATTAAAATTTCAGCATATCTGAGCAGCTTACCGAATCAATATAATGCCATTTAATCCAAATTTAGCACCGAACCTAAGTATAATACCACACTTCAATACATTTCACCTCCAATATGCATATATTCCAAAGGCATGACCTTTACAACCAATCAGTGATTCTTGTCTAAACTGTATTTGAGCTTCAGTAGAAGCAGAACATGTTTGTAGACATTTAGAAATATAAATTGCCCTTGAATTTATGGTGGTTTCTTTTAATGGATAACATTAGTTCCGAGGCTTCTGCAAAATAACTTGCCTAGTGTATGTTTGATCATTGACAAACACAGCTGACCTGCTAGTACACTTCACAGAGAAGTTGTGTAGTTAATCACTGTTAACTAAATTAAGGAGAAAAGAAGGTTTCCAAGGAATGCTATTTTATTGTAGAAATTTTTCTTTGTACATTTCTCAGCAAAAGTTTAAGGATGTCCCCAACCAAACAACTCAGCTACCCCGTGGCTCTCCCATGCCTCAGGTGGAATGACTTGCTGCCCTGAAGTCAGTTCCTGATTTTTTCTCCTGGAAATGTCATTAATTGCCAGGTCTGTTAGGAATTTCAGTAGAAAGGCTAAAGATCCTTTGGGCATGTTGGTTGTTCCAGCTCTTACAGTTGATTTATCAGTTGCCTCAAAAAGGGATTCTTTGCAAACCAGGTTCAGACGTGAGGCCTTTCTGGACTTTGTCTGTACATAAAATATGTATAAACCCACAGTTTTTAAGACACAAGAAGTCATGCTAAGGATGGCCCTTTAAGATGTTCCCCATTTTGGTCTCTTGGTTTCATCAGATCAGAATAGTTCAGCTGGAGCAGATAGAAAAGCATGAGATGCGCTGGCAAGAGGCTTTGCATTTCTGGTTGCCCATACTGAGAACATGCAAACAGCTACCAGAAAAAGCTGGAAGTGGGGAGGGGGCTGTTGAGGTATCTCTTGAAGAGACACTTAAGTACCAAGTTGCTTAGCTGGTGAAACTAAAGGTGACATAGAAAACTTTGTTCAAAATTTGTTCAAAAGCAAAGAAAAAATACCAGGCAGATTAGCACCAAAGCAGAAAATGAACATTTATCTGAAAAAAACAGTGAAAGAACAGATGAACTCCAAATTCTTTTGAAATTTAAAGAAAACATTCCTTTAACCCATCAAAAGGATTTTGAAATACCTTCAGCTAAAATCACATGGGGTAACTCAGACCTCCCCTCCTGTTCAGTAGAGCCTTGTGTTGGGCCGTGTGAGGAGGGGCTGTGGTGGCACCAGTGGGTCCCTCCTGGCTCGAAAGAGCCAAGTGCCACTTGTCACTCCCAGATGGCATCATGCAGAGAGGATTCCCCATTCAGGTGCCTCTGACTGTGGCAGACAAGGCCAGTGCCAGTCAGGCAGCCAAGGAGGAGCCTCAGGAGAGAGCAAGGAATTTATGATCGTAATGCATTCAGAAGCACCAGTGTGTTACACCCCGTTATAAGTTAAAGAGCTCATTGCTTTCCTCTGATGATAAGCTTGTGTGAAGACGAGAGGGAAATAAATTCCACCAGCAAGCATTTTAGGTAAGGAGAAGCCTTGGGTTATACACCCATAGCTGCTGTACGATTTTTATGCATTCTGTGCAATCAAATGACATTGAGATCATCATTAGAGCCTATTAAAAACACCATTGTGAACTCTGTGCACACAGCGCTACGGGTTTCATCTGTAGTTAAACTCTTTGATTTTTAATTTCAAAATTTATTTTGCTAGTGAAGATGAAGGACTTGTTTCTAGCACAGCAGTCATACAAATGCTTTGCTTTTGCCTTTGGATAAAACTATGATTAGCAGTTTAGAGCTTTCTGTGTTCTTGACATCGAGCAAAACAACACAGTCATCATAACAAATTCCTGACAAAAATATTGAAGTGTGATTGTATTTATGGGCTTTAAAGAATAGAACATCACAGAAAAGTGATAGCTTCAAAGATGAGTTGTATAGATCTGAGATACGCAATGTGGCGGTGGTTAATCCTAAAAAGCACTGTGGTTTAACTGTTTTTCAACACAGAAGCTGTGAAAATTTTATTCACCCATATATTTTCTCTCTCTTCCCTGTTTGATATAGGTGGGAGCATGTACAAATATTAAAAGGTGAAGGTATGTGTGCAGAGAGATCAGAGCCTCTCCATTGCATGGATGATAGATGGTCTGCTTGTGGGGTTCGTTTAATCTCTTGAACCTCCTTTCTGCCACATGGCCAACAGGCAGTTTTAAAGGCAACAGGAAATCAAATGTGACACAATTGCAAAAGAAATGGTTTCCCATGAAGTGATCTAATGTCTTTAGGCCTATAGATTGGAGAGGAAGATGTATCCTTACAGGAACTAAAATTAACAGCTCATCCATCATCCACTCCTTGGAAAGGAAGCATTTGAATGGTGCTGGGCTTAAGGCGGCTGAACCATTCTACTAATTTCAGCAGGCAAGCCAGGATTTAGCAAAGCTTTCAGTCAACACTTAGTAACAAATATTTGAATAAATCTCTCCTTTATCTTCAATAGCAGATGGCATTTGTCTATCAGCTCCTGTGTTTGTGATTTAGTCTTTCCAGCTCACCTCTGTCTCCATACCACCCAGCAGTCACCCTCTGTAAGAGCAGGGCTGTGGGCCCTCGGGGCCAGGTAGTGAGAGGGGCTGCAGCCCATGAGAAGCTGGACACAGAGGGGCTGCAGCCCATGAGAAGCTGGACACAGAGGGGCTACAGCCTCTGGGAAGCTGGACACAGAGGGGGCTACAGCCTCTGGGAAGCTGGACACAGAGGGGCTGCAGCGTGTGGGAAGCCAGGCACAGCAGCTCGCAGTGGGTTAACGCTGTAACTGTGTCTGTACCACAGAGGCAAAGCAGAGAGTGCCTGGGGGGAAAATCACTTGCTGTTTGAATGCTCTACTTTTTGGAGAGCAGCTCTATGATAATGATAATGGCATTGCTCAAGACAGCGAGGACTCTGGTTTTTCAAGTCTCTCCTACTTTATATAATGCTACTCTGTCACATTAGTACATGCTTATTAGGGATTCATTTAAAATACATGGGTGCTGATAAATGACTCACAGCACTGCTAGTGTTACTTTTGCATAATTAGAAAATACATGAAGGTTTAGAAACTCTAATGATGTGAATATGAAACATCCCCTCTTGCAGTCTGCTGGGATTTCTCCATCATTGCCTGTATATTGGCCTTTTCTGTCTGGAGCTGAAAACTCATTAGACCTGACAGTGTTCAGATCATGTGCTGGAAATGCCATTCTCTGTTAATTTATTACGGGCCAAATCCAGAGCAGGGCTGGTTGTGCTGCTCAGTTGCCCAGACAAGACAACTCTGCTGAATATGTCACTGCTGGAAAGATGCCCCTTAGCCTGAAGGCTGACGTAAGCCTCCCTCCGGCCAGCTCGAGTGTGTGCTGCTCCTGCTGCCCGGGCAGACAGACAGACAGACAGACAGGCTCACCCAGCACAGCTGTCCAGATCCCTGGCATGTGCCACCCAGCCCCTGTCACTCCCCCCAGCACTGCTTCCTCAGGGTGAGCACTGCCCGAGCGCTGGCTCTGTCCCTGAGTCACAGAGGATTTACAAAGGCAGCTTGTCGCTGGTAAAGACTTTCATTTTAATTTCCCAATCAGCATTGCAACAAGGAGGAACGGATGGCAGCAATAAAGCAAGGAGATGAATATAGTCTGAGGTTCAGTGTTGTGCCAGGAAAGGACGTCTTAAAATCTTGATTTACATTCTGCTGCTCAGACTGTTACTGACATGTCAGCGACGTCTGGTTGCAGCCGGAGCGACTCTCTGCTTGTCTGTTTCTGTGAGCAGAGCTCGCTGCAGAAAAGGTGCCTGTTAAAGCAGCTACAGCACATCGCCCACCTGATGCCAAAGGTCACACTTTCAAAAGGACCATGATACACAGGGAGAAAATCTCAAAACACAACTCCTACGATATTGTATTATTTCTGTAAGACACTTTCTTTTGTAATCAGACCATTGTCTATGTCAGGTGTGGAAAAACTAATGATGCTGAAGCCTGGAGGGGTTTTATTAGGCTGTTTTCACAGCTCTTTGGGTGGGCAGCACTGCTGTGGGCTGTTCATCCCCACAATCACCACCTCCACCAGCCCCCTGCTGGACTCCCCATCTCTCAGCCCCATGCAGGGGTTGTCTTCATCTTGACATAGAGGATTCTAGAGAAAAACAGCAGCCCAGGGGTTTGTGGGCCTGATCCTTCTACTCTCTGGGCTTCATTTGCCCCAACTGGGAAAGAAAAATGCCATTTCTAAAGCATAAGTTATCATTTGAGCAAGAAACCAACATAACAATGTCGCCCATCATATGCTTGGCTGCAAAATATTATTAGTCACCCTTTCTTCTACCTGTGTGCATACACTCTCAAAGACTTGTGCACTCCTACAAACATACAGACTAGTTTACGTGTGCATGCTTGAACCTTGCTTTTCTGTGGCATCCCACAAATTCATAAACCATGGGTAGGGTTTGATAGACTTGGGGGTTGGCCTTGGTAGAAGAGAAATGCCCTGACCTACTTTCTTCTGCTGAGAATGTAATAAAAGCAAGAGGTTCATGTAATGATGGGATTGATTTTTCTGTCCATATAGGTAAGTAAATTGCTGGCATCACAAGTTATCTGTGGCTAAAAGCTGTGACATTGATCTATTAGACTCTGCCCTATGACCTTCAGTAAATGACATCTCTGCTTTCATGTCGTCACTGGGGAAAGGGGACTAATGGTGCCCTCTGGCCTTCATGAGACCTATTTTCTTCTTCTCAATAAAGAGCTTGGAAATCTCAGGCAGAGGGACCTTACTAACAATATTTATCATGTTCTTATGTACCATCATCATTAGGCTAGCCTCCATGTGCTCCAGGGCTGGGATTGGGCTGGGGGCTCCCACCAGTGTCCCTCTCTCCCCCCCAGAGGCAGCTGTGCCAGGGATGACTCAACATCAGGCTTGGGCGGGAGTGGAAAGGCATCAAATCAAAGCCATATCCAAAGCAGTAACACAGTGGTGTCACTGCACTGCAATTTGCCATATTAGAAGTTCAAGCAAGCAACTGCCTAAACCCAGTGGATCTCAGTGGGGCCCAAGCCAGGCAGCAGCAGCGGTACCAAGGCAGTCTCTTGGCAGTTTTTTCATTCCTGTTTGGTAGCTTGCTTTTTAATGGTTCATAAGCTCCTGGATTCATTAGCTGCTGCAGAAGAGCTAATTGCACACGTGGAAGAAAAGCAATGAGTGATGATAATGAAGCTATGGTTCACACTTAAGTGCCCAAGTTCATTCCAGTGAGGTGTGCATCTGTATAAAGGCAGCATGTATTATTCAGATTAAATACCTGCACTGATTTTAATATGGACCTTTGTGTTTTGTATCAGCAACATCTGTCCGACTTAAAGGCTTTAAATCTCCCTTGTTAAGGAGCTATAATGTAGTCACAGGGCCGGTGCAGCAGAGCAGAGTGTTAAGTCTGCTGCTTTAGGACCTTTATTGATGTAACTGCCTATCTTTATGTGTGTGCTGTGGTCAGGATGCTCCACATGCTTTTTTATTTTGCTACACTTGTTTATCACTCTTACTTTTGAAGGCAGAGGTAAAAAAATTAACATCAGTATAATCTAAAATTTTTTAAAGTATAAAACAGAGAATATATAACTGGATTTTTAAAATAAAATTTATTTGGGTAAATTTGGCTTGTGACTGGATGATCAACAACCCTCACCTGTAAAAGAACAATATGAGTTTGCTGGGAAATCACTTCCTGGTGCCTGTCATAAGAAGTTAAGAACCATTTTAGTCATTTTTTATAAAATATCCCAACAGGGTGCACAAGGAGACATTTTGAAGAAGACCTGCAGGTTGTGGAGGAGGTGGCAGGGAGAGCTAAAGTTTCTAAAATAGGTAAAGGACATCCCTGTAATATGCTTCAGCTAGAGAGGAGAAATGTTGCTTCCTTCAAACACAACAGCTTTACCCCTGCTCAGTAGTGGAGGAGGTGACACAATGTCACTTTTAGCAGAAGTGTGAGACAGATGTCTGCAGAGGGGGAAGGGAATTCGGTCATTGGGAGAAGGCTTCATATTTTAGAGCTAAATTTAACCAGTGTCAAGGAATTGTGCAAGATGTGCTGGGGTTTGCTAGGTGATTTGGGATGTGCAAAAGTGAAACCAAGGCACCTAGTCTGGCGCTGCTGGAGCCACATTTGTGGTTGCTGGATTTTTTGGTTGTTGGATGGATTGAAGAAATAGCTGCAACTGAGAGGCAAGCTTGCCTCCTTCCCATGCCTGTATCACTCACCCAGCCCCGACTGGCCACGCTTTTGGATGCTACTGCACACTCTGGCTGATTTTTCATTTCACTGCTGGAGCCAATCACACATCAAAACTAGGAGAATTACAATGAAAGACAGTGTTAAAATTGTGGACTGATGGAATTGGCATCTTCTTTTCAAATGAATGCGTTGCTACCCAGAAGCAACGTGTATTTAGGTGCCGATTAGTAACGGGCCAAGTGAAGTGAGTCCTTGGCACGAGAGCTGCTGGCTCTGCTGACACAGAAAGGAGCTGCCTGCACCCTTGGCTGTGGTATTCGTGGCTCATACTTTTGCATAAACATATCCAAATGAAGAAAAAAAAAAAAAAGCCAGCATTATTGACAAGGCAAAGGCCAGTTCTATTTTTATCTGCAGTAAGGCTGCAATAATGAAAAGACGCTTTAATGTGTCTCAGGGCCTAGATGAAACACTGAAAATGTTGCTTTTAAGAAAAAAATTATAATAATATCCCCTTGAAATCCTGAGAAAATGCATGTGGCAGACTTCTGGAGAGCAATATCAAAGAAATAGGAGTTGCAGAGCATAGGGAGTTACTGCAGTTATGGGCTTTGAATTAGCTTAAATCTTTGCTTTTAAGTTTTTTTTTCCTAAGTATCTCTTTTAAAGTAACACTTTATTGACAGGGAAAATGTTTTACTGCCATTGAACTTTAGCAAGGGTGCAGATCTGTCAGACCTTGCCTTATTTTGGAGTGTAAATTCTTTCTCTGTGGTTGCTTCTGCTGTCTGGCCCCTCTTAAGGGTGTCAGACTCCTGGAGGGGCTGGAAGAGGCAGTGTGAATGTCTGCAGAGGGGGACAGATGGGTAAGAATGTTCTTTCAACACAGAATTTGGAGCTTTATAGTTAGAAAGGAAAGACATTTTTCTTTTCTGAAAGTCTTTCAGGGGCTTCTGGGGTGGTTGGGTTTTGTTGAAGCAATTGGAAAATTGGAAAAAAGGAAAATATATACTAAAAATACCATGTCATTTCATCCCATTGCATCTTTGACCAGCTTTAATCAACTGGTTGTTTCATGGAATTGAGCAGGTTTAAAATATGGCTCCAGGAGCAGAAAACACCTTCGAGCATTGCTGAGCGTGTGTGCAGGTGTCACAGCTCGTCTGGTGGCACCGTCCCTTTTTCCAAGAAGCCTCATCATAATTACTTTCACCTTAAAATGAATTTGGGTGAATGGCTGCAAAAAGCAGCACTAACCAAGCAGGACTCAGTGGCCAGAGCCCATCACACCCCTGGTCTTCTCTCTCAGGACCCCTGGGTCCTTGGCCAGACTGTGCTCCAAAACCAACACAAACCTGATGCATTTTATATTAACCTTTCCCAGTCAACACATGCTTTGTTCATTTCTAGCTTGAATTTTTGTCTACTTCTACTAGATCAGACTGCTATTCTTATTTAGTTAATTTTATAATAACAAGATATTATGAAAATCCCTCTTGGCAGAAGAAGAGGTGGCTAATGTCCATATAGAAATAGGAACTGATTTTTAACTACATCATCCAGAAGAGTTAAATGAAGGTAGCAGACTATAAAACTTAGGCTATTTTTCGAAGTTGAACAGAGATCAGGTTTTCAGTTGTAGAATTTGATTTTCTGAAGCATGAATGGTAATATTCACCCTTTGCCCTTGGAGCAGGGAACATGCTTTGTTTGGACCACGTGCAGCCCTGAGCATGCTGTTGGCACTCATCAGATAACTGTGATTATTAACAATGCACAGATGTACTGGCCATTGCTTTCAGGTAGTCAGGCCAGCTGGAAAGAGTATGAAAGGACTTATTACAGACAGGTATTCAGGTGTGAGTTAAAAGATTGAAAGGAAAACAAATTCTGGTTTATCTGGGTAATTAAAGGCACACTCTGCAGAGGAAAACAAGCAAAAGCATACGTAGAGCATGCACAATTTGGAAGGCGCACGACTTCAGGTTGCTGAGAGTATAAAGAGTAAAGATGGTTTTCTACCTTCCTTTTGTCCCTTAGGTGCTTATTTGCAAATATAAATGGCCAGGTGTGTTTGTATTATTTATGTTAAAAGAAGGTGAAGGTTGTAAGGAAGAGAACCGCGAAACTAAAACACGCCAGGATTGCCACTGCTCCTGCAGTCTCTGTGTTGGCTGACCAGGCTGTTCTATGTTCCCTTTTTGCCCAAGGCAGCTGCACAAGGAGGGCTGGCAGGCTGGCCATGGGCAGTGCCTGGGACACTGCCTGCACTGCTGCCTGCACAGGGGCACAGCTGTCACTCTGCTCTGCTGCCCACAGGGCACAGGGGTGGTGGCACCCACTGAGACAGCCACCGCCTTGGGACACTTCTGGTATCCCTGGAATCCCTGCAGCCCCTCTGGCAGGTGCCTGGGAGCCATGCAGTGCCCTGGGCAGCTCCCAGCAGGGCAGAAGATGTGGAAATGCCTACATGCATTAAGTGGGTTGTTGGAAAAGCAGCAGCGCAGGTCAGCGTGCTCGGAGAAGGCACCTCGAGCAGGCAGTGATAAAGTGGCTACCAGGGTGTTCTGGCTGCCAGCGCATGGGTGCCTGGCCCTGAGCCCCAGTGAGATTCCTCCTTGGGCAGGATCCATGGTCCTGCAGTCAGCTGAGGCTCAGTGCTCCCTGCCAGAAGCTGAGCTGCCGCACTCCCCACTCAGCTTCAGAGCCACCATCCTCATCTCAGGCTATCCAGTGTTTGCTGTTGCAGGGGAAGGTCAGGAAAATCCAGATTCCTTCTTTCAACTGTGTAAGGACCATTTCAGCCCCACTTATGTCCCTCTTTGTCCTGATGCTGGGCAAACAAAGCCGTACAGCCCCTCTTTAGCCAGGAGGTGCTCTCTCTGGCCTGTTTTTCACACCCACCACCCAGCCAGCTCCTCTTGTAACTGGGCTGTATTGTTGTCTCTCCGAGTTCCTGTTGTCAGTTGGGCTGATTTTAATTGGCTTGCATTTTCAGATGTTTTTCAGTTCATCAGGAAGGATAATTAAAATAAAATCCTGCCCTCCGTGCTCCTCTCTATTCACCGTAGCAACACCAGCTGAGCATGTTAATCTGAGGAGCAGTGCAGGCAGGGCTTACTCCCTGTGAAGTGTTTGGAGGCTGGTTGTTAAGCATCACATTATTCAAAATGCATTAAATTGTCCTGAATGAGGAGGAAACATGTCTCGATCATCAAGCTGATGGACATTAGCAGTCATCCACCACAAGTTTGCTAAATTTGAACTAGATTTAGCTACTGCCTGCCTTATTCCTATTCTGCAAGGAAAGCTGTGGACAGGGAACTGGCAAGGAGTAGGAGGCATAAATTCGAGGTACCCACAACTTGGACTGAAAGCCTTATATAAATCCTTGGGATTTCTAGACTTTAGAGAAATGCAGTTGGCATTACTGCCTTCTGTTGACCAAGCAGGAAAGTTTAACCGGTAGTCCAGGATACAAATTCTTGAGAGTCTGGAGGTGGTTTTGAGATCTGAGGGTGGCTTAAATGTTACTGATGGGGAAGAGGGAGAAGGGGAAGTAACACGTTTCTCAACATTTCCAGGTTTACAAAGCTTGTATGCTGAGCTAGAGGCTGTTAGGGTTTGCTCAGCCTCAGAACAGGGAAATCAGGAAAAAATATAGAGGGGTGACAGGCAGTTAACCGGCGATTTTTTCACTTATTGCTAATATTGTATTTGCTGTCTTTTAGGAAGATGGGGAACCAAATTTTGAATGTTTGACTCTTTATTCACAAAAGGTTTTGCAGTTACTATTTATATCCCTTGTTTGAGCATCTCTATTGGCAGCCACTAGAATGTCATGGTCTCCTGTATCATAGACCTGCCGTTTGCCACTGTGAAAAACTCCTGCCTTGCTGAAAACTTGTAATAAGTAAATGTCAGCCCTTCCTAGCTGCAGCTAGTGTAAAAAAACAATGCTGAGGGTTTGTGCGAAGAGGAGAGGCTCCTTTTGCATCTGTTGGCCATGATGGATGAGCTGGGATTTCCCATCCTCCCTCTGGCTCAGTAGCAGAGCAGCACATGGGCAGATAAACCCAGCACAAAACAGGAGCCAGGGCTGGGATGGGCACACACCGTTGCTCATTCCAAGGCTGCCAGTTACTCAGCAATCAGTAGAATAAATGTCTGAGGTATGCTTCTCCCTCTCCAAACATTTTGTGGTTTGGTCTTTGTATAGGGGGCAATGTATCTCTCTCCGAGCTACCTTGACTTTTTTTATCTGTTAGCCTTAAACAGTTACAGGGTGTCATTATACCTCTAAGCCAGCTAAGCCCAAGGAGCTCAGTCTTGCTGACATGACTCTTCATTTCCCTCCTTTTGTCTCTGCCAGAGGTCAAAAATAGCTGTCTATGAGAAAATGTGGTCATACATGAAGTCGGCCGAGCCCTCAGTGTTCACCAAGACAACGGCGGATGGGGTGGCGAGAGTGCGGAAGTCCAAGGGGAAGTTTGCCTTCCTGCTGGAGTCCACGATGAACGAGTACATCGAGCAGCGCAAGCCCTGCGACACCATGAAAGTTGGAGGCAACCTGGATTCCAAGGGCTATGGTGTAGCAACCCCCAAAGGCTCAGCATTAAGGTGGGTGGAATAATATAACAATATCCATGTTGTTATAGTATTCCACCTACCCTGATGTATTGTGTTGTCATTTTCTTTCTTGTGGATTTTGAGGTAACTTAAAAGTTTAAAATCTTCAATATTCCATGGAGTTAAATAAGACGGTAAATTATGGTTTCATTTATTTAATGCATCCATTTTTTCGTGTTCTCTTCGTGTTGTCCTCTCTGATTGTTTGTTGCTGTTTTAATTTTACAGTTCAATGGCTTTTTCAATTTAAATGGTAAAAGCCAAGTTAACCTGCCATATGTGACGAATGTTAACTGCATGATGTGGTGTTCTTGTTACTTTTTTTCTCAAAGACGATTTCCCCATCCCGCACACTTCAGTTTTGAGCAAATGTTATCCTCCATGCCACCTTCCAATATTTAACCCTGTATTTGCTGTACAGACATTTTGATAGCTCCACATTCTGTGAAATTTTAGCCAATTTGTCCTCTTGTGCTCCTTTTTTTATACGTTACGATTTCCTAAGCATTTGTGCATTTTTTCTTACAAGTTATGTTTTATCGTTTCAAGAAATGCTGTTAACCTCGCAGTTTTAAAACTGAATGAACAAGGCCTCTTGGACAAATTGAAAAACAAATGGTGGTACGACAAGGGCGAGTGCGGCAGCGGGGGAGGTGACTCCAAGGTCAGCCTCAATGTCACCACAATCGGGTACCTTAGCAAAGAGTAATCGGCAAGGCTGTTATTTTGCTTCTCAAGAAAAAAAAACTCAAAAAAGAAAGCAGATGAAAACTATTTCACTAATTGTGGTGGGGAAAAAAAAGCAATTTTCTTGCTCAGTAGCTCTTTCAAAGAAACGGTCTTATTTAATATCATCATCAGGTTTGTTCGAGCTTGGAAACCTTATTTAACTAACAGATAGAAAGTCCAGTGTTGGTGGGACCTTCGCAGAGTAAATCAGTGAGGTAACTGTACAAGAAACCAGTGATCACCTCTGGCCGCCGTCCCAACCCCTGAGGGCAAGGCTTTGATCTCATCCATGGTTTAGCTGCGATACGGAGTGGGGTTATGAGGCTTTTTTTTGCCAGGACCAGCTGTGCCGGCACAGACCTGGAGGTGAAAGGGCTCCTGTTTCCTTTGCCCTTTTGGGAAGGTTTTGGAAATTTTGCCTGGAGTATTCAAATGTCTCCTTTTGTACAGCACTGACCAGTCTTCTGCACTCTCCTATGCATGAGGCCTGTATCTGTGTTTGACATGCCTTTGGTACAGATGTGGACTCAAATCTGGCTCCAGTGGCAACCTTATCACTGCCTTCTGCTGAGCTGAGGTTCCTCCCAGCCTTCCAGGCAGCCTGTAGTGTACCTTCACAAAGTTGCTTCAATGAGCTCATGTGTTGCAAAAGTTAACTAGTGTGCTTTCCTCTTGCCAACTTTGCCATGTAGGACTGGCAGTTTCTGCAGTCTTTAACCCAGTGAGCATAAGCTGTAGCTAGAGTTGGCTGGGTACTGTTGGTTACCTCGGGTGCAGGAATTACGGAGAAAATTAATTTAAATGACACTGTTATACTGAAAAGTACTGAAATTCATTTTTGTAGTGACCCTCTCCTACATCTAGTAAAACCAGTTCTTTAGGGAACAGTAACTCCTAATTTCTCCTATAAAAATGCTTCAGATTTGGTCCAAAATCAATAATAACAGTAAACTGCAGTTTCAGACAATTACTGCAAATTACTGCTGCATTCTATTAATAGCGGTTGCATACAGTTGGCTACATAGGAAATTGCTCAGCTCGTCATGTCTGCTGTTAGCAAAAGCCACTGTGTAATATTAAAGGAAGGAAAAGCTCTCAAATTTGGGTTGATTCAATAGCTGGAGGTCTGCAGTGCTCAGCAGCAGCCTGGAGATGAGCACAAGCTTTTTTATGCTTTTTAGCTCTGCTGCTCATCCTTCACAGAACATTTTTATATGTCATACTTACCAGTATATTAAACGTTTAATATCCTCCTGGGATCCGGCACCTCATTGTCTAATGCTGCTTCCCTGAAAGAAAACTCTTCATACAAACCAGCTTCAATGAACTTCATTGCTTCAAGTTCATTGAAATAAATCCAGCCAATAACACCTACAGCCCTAAGGAAACTAAAGAGAGCTGTTTAAATGGTCATAATTAGGGCAGGGCCATCCTTCTATTTTTGCTTGTACTGGAAGATGTTTTACAAAGAGCAATGCTGTCTATTTGGTCAGGCAGTGTTGAGGGAGTGGAGTCTGGGATGCTGTAATAACATGAGTTGGTACCCAGAGAAGTGGGAAGGGGTGCAAACACAATAATGTGTGTTTTGCTGGTTTAGTCCAAAGTAATGTCTTACTGCAGTTTGTTGTAACGTGCTGTGGTGAAGAACTTGTTTAAGCTATAGTCATCAGCTCTTGGGGCACAGCTCAGCTCCAGAAGTCCCCAGAGAGGAGAACATGGGATGTAGAAGACCTTCCACAGAAGACTGAGCTGAGGGAGGCGCGGAAGGGGTTAGTGGCTGTTTCTAGAGGTGTGATAAATCAAAGGGCTTTTTTGTTACAAAGTAGCTTTTCCTTTGAGGTAGTTCTGTAGGTGCTGAGTACTGCAGGTTGCAATGCAGCGTTGCAGCAGACGGGCAGTGCCTTCCCAGCACACCCCCATCACCAGCCAGGCCAGGCCCTGCCCTAGCCCAGCTGGAGCCCCGCTGCACTCTGGAGAAAGATGAGCTCTGGTGCTGCCCTCTGTGCACTACAGCTCCAAGAGTCTCGCTGGCCACTCTCTCCTCCCTGTCCTTCCACCAGAAGTTGCCCTCATCATCTCATCCCATCTCTCTAGTTAATTGTTTATATGAACACAGCTTCATTTGTAGAGCATTCAGAGGAGTCACTTCAAAACTGTTATTTTTTGCCCCTTTTACCTTAAAGGAGGCGGCAGCCAGGGGAATCAGGATGGGGTGGTGAAGGCGTCTGAAGTGGAGATACAGACCTTGCCCCCCATCTCACGGCAACCATTGCTCACTTGGGGCAGCTCTCTCTACCGGCTGAGCTGACAGACTCCTCTCTCAGCTTCCCCAGTAGAGACCCAGGCTTGGGAAATCGCTGCCCCAAGTCCGCAATCAGCCTCCTCCTGCCTCCTGACAATGGGTTGTGTGTAGGTGTGAGTCATGTCAGACTGGTGGTGCCAGGTTCTTAAGCTAAATTCCTCTGTGACTCTGATATTTTAGCTCACGCTGAAAGCCAGAGGTGAGTATGAGCCTGTTTGCTTGTGCCAGTGCCCATCGTTGTACGGCAAAGGACCCGGTCACCTCCGCCGTGCTCGTCCTCCCTGCGGTCTCGCATGTGATGTGCCTGTGCTTGGAGAGGAATGATTCTGAGTTGTGAGTTCATCTCTTGTTACCGTATCTTCATCGCCACTGGGAAATTAAACAGTGACTTCCATTTTCACAAGGATTTTGAGTCTTGCAGTGGGAAAAAGAAAAGGTATTCACTTGGCTCTCTGTGGGTTTTGAATCTGTTGGTTTACACGGAGTGTAAGGTTAGGCCTGTGGGCATTCTGTGCTCCTGAGATTCGTTCACTCGTAATTCAAGACTAAAGTGCCATTTTAATGAGTTTCTTTTAAAGGCCTCAGCTGACATGTGTCTTGTTTTTGGTGCTAACAGTCTGTGCCAGTGCTGGTGTGGAGCAGAGGGTCCCAGTGTGATCTGCAGTGCCTTAGCTGTTGGTACTGCCCTGGCAAAGGGAATTACCCCATTTCAGTAGTGGTCCGTATTTAACAAGTCTGAAGGGGAATATGCTCCACCCATATGTAATTTTTCTGGGATGCAAGTCAATACATGTGGGCTGATTTGGCTGGTGCAGACGTTCTGGTGCATGCATCAAAACTTGTTCACTTAGCCCTCCTAAATGAGCATGAATTTAGTTTCATGGCAAAATTATCCTCTCTGCAAATGGTCTTATACCTGCAAGCTGAGTTCTCAATCGTGAGAGAATACAAAATAGCAGTTGTAAAAAAAACATATTCCACGAAATAAGTTGTAGTGTATTACAAGTTTGGAAACTAATTATTTTGTTTATTATACAATCCTATAATCTTGGAGCTGAGTGATGGCTGAATAGGAATTTAACAAGAATTAGACAAAAGGGGATGCAGACAGCGGTCACAGGCTGAGTGACTTAAGTGAAACTAATTATTCAGTTGCATAGGAACAATTTTCTGCTAAAATAAATTTCCATAGTTCTGCAGTTGATAGATTTCTTGTATTCTTACACCTTCACGATAACATTTAATGACAACCAACGTGGAAGGAGAATGTTTGAATGCAGCTTCTCACCAACCTCACACACCAAGATTCCTTGCTAATTATTTGACTTAATTTCTTTAATATATTCTTTTTTAGGCTGATACCTCTTTTGGAGTACATCATAGAAATTACATGCAATGTAATATTATTTCATTTTCCATTTTCTTTTTAATCACAGAATTACTTTTCCAGTATGCTAGTTGAGTTCTGCCCTCAGAGCTGTGCTCCATACAAGATCCCATTCCCAAGCCATTTGGAGCTGCGTGGCCATTAGCAGATGGGATCTGTTCCCCCATGTCTGTGTGCTGTTTTGCTTTGATACATTTTCAGCACAGCCGTTAGCATTTGCAGCATAATTTTTTTAAGTGGCATATTTTTAGAGGAAATCTGTTATGCTTTATTTTAGATGATACCTGATGCCTAAAGAGCACCACTGCCAAACATGTCGTGCATAAAAGAGAACATTTGGAGAAATGGCTATCTTAAAAAGATGCAGCACGATTTATTTGAGCAATTTGTTTGAAATTATGTTCATCAGCATGAATTTCCCTGTCATCCATTCTATAGGCCTGGGTTATGAGCTGGAAAAAGATAAAATGACTGATCAGAGCTAGCGACAGTAACACAGAGCTAATTCATGCTCAGAGCTGGGAAAGTATTATGAAATTATTGTATTGTACAAATTAGTGACAAAGCAAAATAATGTTTTAAAAGGAAGACACCAGAATATCAGTTTAATTGACAGCTATTACTTTATAGCATATTAGGAAATAATACTGTGTATGTTTTGTGCCAGTGATGAAGTCTTAATGCTCTAGGAGTTCATTGGAGCATCTCTCTTAGAGCACTGCCAGGAAGGGCAGAGAGCCTGCTCTGGTTTGTAGAAATGACAGTGCTGTTGTGCAGATTGTTGAGGGTATTTTCCTGGAAATGGAACTGGAAGACTCATCACAATAATTTGGGAAGAGTAGGTTGCCTATGCTGGGAAGGAGTTGGTGGAGCCAGAACCGGTGGTGTCCAAGAGTTGGGAACTGTTTCGTTTTAGTATAACCTTTAGCATCATGGACACTGGCTTTGCTGCCTTGCCGAAGCCAACTCAAGACCTGACTGTGCAAGGAGACCTGTTTGTGCAGCATTAATTGTGACAGACCTAGGGCTTGTGCAGGGACGCCATGCCGTGCCTTTATGGCCACAAGAAATCTTAAAGAAAGACTTGTTAATTGTGCACTCCTTTTGATAATATTCATGGTGCTTAACAGTTAATTTCCATAGATTGCTTACGTGAGTCATTTATCCTGCACTGTAAGTATCAGTATGGGAAAAGTCAAGGCGGAAGGCTCTGTGGTACTGGAAAAGGAAAAAAGGAAAACCAGCAGCTGGAAGTGGAGCTCCCAGCAGCAGGAGCAGGGCCCTTCCTTTGAACATCTCCCTGGGGGTCTGGGCTTGGTTGTTTCTCTTCAAGAGTAACTGCGGTCATTTAACATACAAAGGGAAAAGTAAATGCCTTTCTTCTTCTTCAAAGTGACTCTAATGTTTCAGCATTGTGCTCACGTGGACACAGGCACTTGCGCTGCTCTGTGGATTTGTCTGTGCTCCCGGCACTGTAACCGTGGGCCGAACGCCTCTAGCTTTTGTACACACGATGTAGCTGTTCTTTGAATGTCTTGTGTAGCCTTTGGACTAAGCAGCACCTACCTGCAGCCTGCTGAGGAGCCAAGAGCAGGAGTCACAGAAGAAGCCATTTCAAGAGGAAAATTAAGACGGGGGGAGAAATGGATGTGTCTAGAGACAAGAGAAAGAGAAGGTGAGGGGATAGCCGGCATGCAAGGTAAGTTGAGTCTCTTGCTCGTACCCATCCAGGTTAGAAAGGACCCAAGCAATGACAGGAAAGCTCCATGCTGCTCTTTCAGATGATGTAGGTTTGAGCATGATGTTGGGCACCTGCCCTCCTTTGCTCTTCCTGCCACCCTCTCACCACATCCATACCTCAAGTGTCAGGTACTGCTGTGAATGAGCTACAGTGACTTGTTATGGCTTGTATTTCCTGATCCAATTGGCGTGTATTATTGCATTAGCACTTGGCACTTCTATTAAATTATGATCCTGTTAGTACAGAGTTTAATTTGTTTGAGCTACATTTATGAAACATGTAAATATACTTTCATTGAGACAGCTGCTGCTGCCAAACACAGGCTGCAAACTTTGCAAAGGGCAGAGGAACTTGCAGCCTCAGATGGTAACACATCTGGCCCTGTAGAGGTGTGCACAGAGTGTGTATAGATGTTGCAATGACATCACATGCTCATTCAAACACCCTAATTTAAAATGTATACCTGGTGACCTAAGGAAAAACGCTTCAGATTCCACAAGGATACACTGGATGCTCCAACCTGTAATGGGAGGTTACTCCTGCCCAATAGTGGAGACTATAACAAAGTTCTGTTATGGAGAACTATTGCAGCTACTGAGTGCTCAGCAGGAACTAAACCCATCCCTGGCAGCCAGGGAGCTGCAGCCCCAGGATGCTTCTCACTAGCACTCAGGGCCCCGGGGCCTTGAGCAAAGGGAACTGCTGCTGGCTCTGCTGTAGAGGAAAAACAACATCCTCTGCCTGGGGATTTATTGCTCTGCCTCCAAGCACTACCCCAGCCGTCAACATGCAGCATATTTCTTCAGTGGCTGGGGGATATATAGGGCTTGAGGTGCTGGGTTTTAATTTTCTAATTTTGCAAGCTCTTTGTCTTTTCAAACTAGATGGCTTTCACTTTTATCCCTTCATCTGCCCACCCATAAAGCATTTCAATCCCTCAAATGTTAAATCTTGGAGATGTGCAACTGCTGGTAACACAGGGCAGGGAAAAAGTGCTGTGGGTCTGAAATGGTAGCAAAGAGCAACCAAGGGTTCATTACTTAAAGCAGAAATGCCTGGTGCTTTTTGCATTTTTTCCTTAAATAGTAAATGTTCAGTGTGGAATACCAAAGCTCAGTTTTTGATACAGAAGGTATTGACAAGAAGGAACAGGGATTGACCATACGGGTTTATGCCCGTATGTTCAGGGCTCTTCACTCCTGCTTGTGGTACCAGGCAACTGTAGTCTTTAAACAAACATAGTGGGTTTTTATAACGAGCCCATTTCCAAACAAAGTCTTCCCCATCCCTCACGTGTGGGTATGTCACAAAACATGAAGTCATGGCACAGAAATGCTGCTAAATTGGTAAATTGCAACAGGCGGATGGATCTGATCTGAGCAAGAGCAAAGCCCTTGGACAATGCATTAACCTGCAGGTTTTGTATCTGTTCAGAAGTTATCTCAGTAACAAGATCTGACAAAAAGTCCATTCAATAGTTACAGATCAGGCTGGGATTTATACAGCTTGGGGGAATAAAGTCCCTTATTTGATTTAGATGGGTCTTTAACCTCAAGCGATGCCCTTTAGAGAGTAGTGTTGGATTTGGTGTATCTTCCTAGATTGTTTCTATCTTTATATTTTAATGATACGAAGATGGTTGTTAGTGAGATTTTTTATGGTATCCTGTCAAATTAAGCAGAGAGCCTGGGCTTGATCGCTGCCTTTCTCAGTCCCTGCACAGCTGTGTGCCTGTGCGGGCTGGCTCAGGGATGCAGCAGTGTCCACTTGCCTTCTGGCCCACTCAGCTCCAGTCAACAGGACTGGAGGCCCCATTCAGCATCACCTCCCCTCCTCCTGCCAGCAGGGTGGGGGAAGGCTGGTGGTTCAGTGTGATGTGTGCCAGTGAGGGATTTCTCTGCTTGGCTGGATGCAGTGCCAGGCAGTGGTGCTATTGTTCAGGATCACACTGAGAGTAGCTCAGTTGTCTGAGCAGGGTGCTGATAGCACCAAGGTTGAGGGTTCAATCCCTTTATGGGCCTTTCACTTAAGAGTTGGAATCAATGGTCCTCGTGGGTGCCTTCCAGCTCAGAATATTCTGTTATTCTGTAATCTCTGTGCTCTTCAGGTATTTGCCTCTTTGAGCATGGTAAACCTGACTTGTCCCACATGTCTACAGCAAGCTGCCCTCTCTGCTTCCCCTGAGGTTAGTGGAGATTAGCCAGTGACACCAGCAGGAACAATTAAATCAGTGTTTTCAGTAGTTTTACCCAAGAGGATTTTAGGAAACATTTTGGATTTAGAAAATGCTTGTTTGTTTGCACCTTATTCCACTTGCCTTCTCGGACACTGTGAGGTGGATCTTAGAAACCCAAGTGTTTAACATCTGAACTCTTTGATGTTATAATGGTTTTGGTTGGGTTGTGCTGATGTCAGCAATCCCAGGGATGTTCCAGCCACCAAGAACAGCTCTAGTCATAAGGAACAAAGGAAAACATTTCTTGCTGTAGAAGTGAGAGTGCTCTAAATATGTCAGATTCCTAAATTTAAAGGATTAGGCAAAACCAACAGGGATTATTTAATTATAAAATAAATTTATTATTAAATAATAATAAAACAAGTAAAAAACCACTTTATAACGTACTAATCACGACCTGGTACCACCATGGACTCTGGCCTCCTTCACATCACTGAGATTTGGACAGGAGCGTGATGAGCCATTTGCAGAGGCCGAGCCCTTGGTCTGACGATGGGGCTTGGCCAGGGCAGCACTCTGATGCAGAGGCAGGATGTCACACTTCATTAGGAGGGACAGTTTGCACTCTTAGGAGGGACAGATTTGCCAGAAGCCTCCTGTGGCTTTCTGTTGCTCTGATGCCACAAATCAGCAATAAATCTGGCCTAGCCAGATACTAGACCAGATTTACAGCTGTTCTATGCCATGCAGTGTGACACAGCTGGAGCCCAGGCACTGTGATTTCGCCTTCTCCTGTGCACCCAAAGGGCCAGTACCAAGGTACAGGGAATCACAAACAGCTTTGCTGTAAATGCTGCATCCCAAGTGATGTGTGCCTGCATTTCCACAACACTTCTCCAACCAGAGGAATTTGTTGCCTGCTATTGTACTGCTGGGAAAAATGAACAAAGGCCTTTTGGTGACCACACAGGATTGTGCATTGTGGTAGATGCAGTGTTAAGTATACAGAGAGAGCTGTTAGCGAAGGGCAGTTCTCCTGGTGACTGTATTTGCTGTATGTTTGGAACCAGCATCCATCTGCCTTTGTGAGAAGGATCCCCATGGCCACTGGCCTTAAATTTCTTAGCTTCACCTCTAAATGAACTCTCTATTGCTGGGTGAGATCGCCCACATCCCTCCCCAGTGCTGCTGGGGACATGGATGTCCTGGCCAGGTAGCACTGCAGAAGCCTGTGGAGCTCTCATGAGCAGTGAAGCTGCAGTGGTTGGAGTTCTTGCCCACTGTTTGACATCTCTTGAGCCAGCTGGGCATCCCTCCCTGGCTGAAGTGCTGATCAGGTCTGCTGCAGCTCATGCTCTGCTATCCTGGGCCTCAGCCCCAGGCACAAGTGAAGAAAGGATGTTTTAAAGACCAGAGAAGAGCTCTCAATGCTGATGTTATTCTGGTCGTCCTTCAAGTTCATGGGTGATTTCTTTACCCTCTACCCCCAAAAAAGCTACGTTCGGACTCTCAAGATGCTGCAAGCAACACTGTTGTGGAAGTGCCACACCGTACCCTGTACACCACTCCACAGAAAATCAGGTACCAGCTGATGGTGGGTGAAGGAACACTTGCAGCTGTAAAACCCAGGTAGTGAGAGGTGCCAGGGCAGCCCATGGGCAGTCCCACGGCCTGGGAGATTCAGTGCAGCCCATTCACTGCCCTCCCCATCCTATGGCACCCCAAGGGAGCCCTTTAATTGGTGCTTTGCAGAGCCTTGCTTGTTACACCTTTACTTTCCAGCTTGCTTTTCTGAAAGATTGCATCTAAAAATTCGAAATGAATTCTGAGCAATGGTTCATCTGGTTTGAAGGAACAGTGTGCTGTCTGCCGAGTTCATTCACTCTCCTTGGCAGTGATTGGGTTTGGATATAACATTTATATTACATCCATTAGAGCATTGAATGGGATGTGAATTATCCAAAGCTGTTGCAATCATCACTTAAATCTTTATGGATTGCAAGTAATAAACATAACTACAGTGTTGCTGAGACTTCATGTCACTTGAACACCAGTTAGACAGAGCTGAAAAAAGTCTGCAAATTATTGGGTGAGATGTTCAAATCCTAAAGTGACTTCTGTTCCCAATTCTCACCTCTAGTGGTCACCGACTCCTTGTATCGCCTGCTGCGACTTGTGAGGACCAACCCAAACGCTGGCTACAAAGGCACTGGCATCTTTCCTGGAAAATGGCCCTTTCCTGGCAAGATCGCAATGTTCTTTTCATAAGTTAACAGCGCTTTTCCAAGAAACTGCTCAGACTCTTCACTGCAGTCCAAGTTCGTTCAGGAAAGGGTCCTGTTTGCTGCACTAGCACACAAACACGATGGCCAGTAACTGGTACCCAACTGCCTAAAGGAGCAGCCTGGCCAGCTTTTGCAGTCATATGTGGGACTGCAGCCTGCTGGGCAAGTGTCTTACGCTGGTAGAAGTTAGTGATGGCAGTAGGTGGAACATCTGGTTTGGGGTTATCTTCTTTAAATAGGTGCTGGTGAAATCATGACAATTAACCTAAAAGGCCATTAATCAAATACTAAAAACCTGTTATGATTTATAATTTGAGAGGGTCGGAAGTTCTACCTTCCCACTTTTGGGACTAATAAACATCTACTTCTTGGATGATTAATTTACTTGTCTTCTACTTCAAGCTTGTACTGGCCAGAAAGAAATATTATAACGCCACCAGTTTTCTCAATGGAGATAAAATTTATTGCAACTAACCTGAAACTGGGGCTTTGGTAAGAGGAGGCAAGGCAAAAAATCCCTCAGACAGGTAAGGCTGTCTCAAAGAGAAGAGGAGAGAACAAATGGCCTCTGAGTCATTGTGTTCCCTCTTTTCTGTATTAATTGCATGAATGGAAGGTAGGTAATACTGAAATATAAATGTGATAAATGCTCTGCAAAGAGCACATAGCAGCTCCATCTTCTGATAAGGAGCATCTGCATGGTGAACACACTCAGCCTGGAAAAAATGCCATATTCTGTACAGGATCAACCTGCATGACAAAGTGCTGTAGCAGTTCCTGAATTTGAGGGAGAGGTGGCCCAAGTTTTTAATTGAACCTGAAGCTTTGGGGACCCAGCTCAGTGATGAGATTTTAATGAGTTTGTTTTTCAAAAATCAGTTCACTCCATCAGTATCATCCTGTCATCTGGGGCTACCAGCAGCAAAGAGTGCAAAGGACTTCTGTGGTTGGTGTCCTGCACCCAGACAGGCTGAAACGCAGCAGGGAGGAGGCCCCAGGGCCACACAGCAAAAGGAAGAGGAGGTTCCCTTTGGGATGGTGCCATATTAAATTTGGAAAAAGACTGGCACAGCTTGTGTTCTAGCAGTAACTGATGGCTGAAGAGGGGAAGGTTATGCTGCCAGCACCTGAAAGGAATCTCCTAGCAGGGTGGCAGAGAGACCAAACAGCTGAAACACCTTCAGTCAAGGTATAAGATCATGTGTGTGGCAGCCTCTGTAAAGCCTATAAAATAGGTGGGCACTGATCTTACAGTAGCAGGTGGCTTAATTCACCTCTCAGGGTGATACTATCCCGTATGAGGCTCCTGGTATTGTTTCTCTGAACTCAAGTCTTCCAGTCATTTGTAGGAAAAAATCTTATCAGGGTTTGGTAGAGCTGCCCAAGAGAACCAAACTCACGGGTTTAAGCCTGAATGATTCAGATATATTGGATGAAAAGCAAAAACAAGGAAACAACAAAATCCTTCAGTTATGGGAAGGAAGAAAAACACTGCAAGTTTCTGGACAAGAATACCATCCTGTGGCATCCAAAATGCTGACATCCCAATCCAAATGGCCTCATCTCATTTTCTTGGCATACAGAGCACAACAAGAGAACACAAGCTCTCAAACCTCTGAACATTTTACTTTTATCGAAGCAACCAAACTAACAGAGAGAGGTCTGGAAATCACACAGGGGAGATGAGAAAAAATCCCATCATAAATTAAAGCATGGAAAAACAGTGGAATCCACCTGAGAAAGGGCTGAGGACTTTATAGGATATCCCATACAGCCAAGCAACAGCAATATGATTTAACAAAACAGCTGGAAAGCACAAAATTATCCCGAGAAAATGACAAGGAAATGGAAGTCTTTTGAGACAGAGCCCCAGAAAATGAGGAAATTATCTTCTAAGCTGGACAATGAAAGAAGTAGGGGGCTGGTGACACAGCCTTCCCATGGGACCCAGACAAGTCATTTAGTGTCTCCATTCCTCTGCCTCTAAGGCAAATTTTAAAATCCTCCCTCAGTCAAGCAGTGCCAGGCCAAGCTATGAAAAATCCGCTTCCTAGACCCAGCAGCCATCACTCCTAGAAGAACCCTTCAATTCCCTCTGTAACAACCAACAGAACACTTTGCAACTTGGTGGCTTGGACTGGCTGGCACAGGCACGGCGCTGGCACTGGCACTGCCCAAGGGACACTATTGGGACTGGCTGGGCGTGAGCTGAGGGGTAACGCAGAGGATTTGTGTTCCATGGGCACTGCTGAACACTCAGTGAAAAATGCCAGGATCCAGACATGGCTCTCTGAACTTCCATCAGGATCTCAGCCAAAGCCATGACTGACTCTGACTGTTAAATTGAACCAGGCTAGACAGCTACTCAGAGATGAGCAATGGGAAAATAGCAGCAGCCAGGCTCACTTTCCAATATATCTACTTATCTTGGGAATTTAGGAGTTGAGGAGTCTATCCCGCACCAGCTCATACTGCATTCCTGAAGTGCTGGACCAGGGCTTCCAGAGGCATCATGCCTTCTCTCACCATAAGGTTGCTCAGATCTTGCTGCTAAGGAAGCAGCTCATGCATTAGGAGGCTTTGGGATTTATTTCCTGGAAGCAAGCAAAATTGTTCCTTAGGACTTTGATGAAACAAGCTGCATTTTGTACTTCACAAATTGGTGCCTCTTCTTGCACATTGAGAGGGTGTCCTCGCTCAGGTACAAGATGTTCATCCCAGTGCCCTGCCTAGCGAAGTAGCTGAGCCAAGGGAGGCTGGGATCTTGCTCAGGCAAATCTCCAGGTCATCTGTGTGCTGGGGGGCAGGACAAGCCAGGGCAGGGAGGGACAGGCACCAGCTACTCTTTCATGTCTGACTTGCCTCCCCTGATCCCTCCGTACACGACCTGACCCGCTGGTACCAGTCACCTGCTCAGCCCCCGTGCCAGGCAGGATGGACACAGCCCCAGCACCAGAGTACCTTGGCATGGTGACAACTCCACCAGCAAAGCCTGGGTGGGCCTGAAGCAAGGAGTGATTCCTTGGCACCTGTCTGCCCATCCCGCTCAGCTCCTCATGCTAGGACAGATGGATGTACCAAATCACCTCTCTTCTACCCAGCCTGAGGGAATGTGGTACCTCACCTGGCAAACAGGGCTGTGACAAATTATAATGAAAACCCCAGGTTAGGCAAATTCCCATCTGTTTAGTTAAGATAATTTTAGTTTACTACTTTGTCTTTTTGGTTTTTTGGCAGTTGTGTGTGCTCAATTAGCTGCAATCTTGGCTTAAAAAAAATAAAGCACCCTAATTAGCATATTAAGCCTCCTCATTTCCCAATACTGTATAATGTTGTGAAAGCTAATCTATAATGTATTGGATGTTATGCAAATTCTCAGTCCTCCGTATGGGGTTTACAAAGGCATGCAAATTAAAAATAGTGTTCGGAATAGGACTGGGGGGAGGGGAAAATTTGCACAATAAAATATGCAGGTAGGAGGAAAGGTGTTTATAACCTTCTTCCTATTGTTTCTGTATTCTCAGCTGCACAATGCTTTTCAAAGCGGAGAGATGTATTGCATAAAATCTCTCCAAATTGGATAGTTTTTAAATGAAATTTAAAATGAGAGTACTGTTTTCTGAGCAATAATTCACCCCGCTCTCTGCTGGGGCTTGTAAGGGGAAGGTAAAGGCACTGAGCTTTCACTGACTGGCATTGCAGGCATGCAAGGCTGCTCATAGCGTGTTCATCTGGGGATCACCAGGGGTCTCAACACAGCCCAGCTGCCCAAGAGGGTCCATGGTGGTGGCTTGGCCAGGACCTGGCCACTCCCCATTGGTGTAACTGAGTGGGGCAGGTGCGTTACCTGCATCCCCGGGATGCTGGCAGTGTCTCAGAGTGTGCTTTGATCCCATTAATATTTCACAGCCCTACCTGTAGGAGGATGCAGGCGTAGCTGCAGCACAGCTGGCGTTTTTAGGATGCCGCTGGCTCCTGGTGGAGGAGCTCCGTGCCTGCTGCCAGCGCCGAGCCAGCAAACACAGTCTGTCTCATGTGGCTTGTCACCGCCACCCGTTGGCTGTGTCCAGCTGAGTGTGTACAGCCAGCCCTGATTGATACTTAATTAGATTACAGCTGCCGCTTAAAAATAGCCATTTTATAAAAATAAAATCGTGGCTGATGTCAAACTGTGCAGGCCAGGAGTCAGTGGTGCTGCCTCTGCCTGGACAACCGGGGAGCTCTGCAGGCAGTGCTGGTAGTGCTGCCCCTGGGACCAGAGGTTCTCCCCACCTGGATGGCTTTTCCCTGGCCTTGCCTCCCTGCTGGCCTGGGTGACACTACATAGGGTCATGTTGGAGCAGCCCATGGAGCATTCAGCTCAGGAGCTCTTGATCATTTTTCTCATGGTACCCCACGAGCTTCCTGGACTTGGCTGCCACCCTCCTGCCAAAGAACACAAAGCATCAGCCACCAACAGTCTCACAGCCATCTCAGAGGCAGCTTCTTGGCACATGAGGGAAAAGGGCTTTTCTTTACCAGCTACTTCTTCCAGCATCTTGCCCTGCCCCAGGCATGGCAGGGCTCAGCCATTCCTGTTGCTCAAAGCTGTGAGTGGAGATGTTTCCCTAAATGCCACTGTGCAATTTAGCTTATAGTTAAGGTGTTTTGTATAGGTCCTGCTGCTCTTTTTCCTGAGTCTCTTCTGCTCTGCAGAGAATCAGGCACTTGGGGCAGGGGTGGGAGAAAGGCAGGGAGCAGCAAGAGCCAGACATGAGGCTGGCACTGGGGCAGACATGGGCTGAGCTCCTGTGTCTCCTCTGCTGACAGCAGGCCTGAATGGACCCAAAGCAGGCTCTGTATGTGTCTGCCTGGTGTTATCCCATGCAAAGTGCTGCATTGCTGAGGATAAGGACCCAGCGCTGTGCGGCCATGGAGCAGGGATCAGAGCTGTTCAAGCAGGAGCAGGAACTGAAGATGTCCCTTACACAGGGAGCCTGTCTCATGGGAACAGGCCGGAAAAAACCAAGACATCACACAAGGAGGAGGTGGAAATGACAAAACCCAACCGAGAGCTCCTCAGGTGCTGCTTTCCCACATGGAAGGGGCAGATGAGCTCAGCCCCCCTGGGCTGTGGGCTCTTGGCAGCACCAGTCAGCATCTCCGTTTATCCTGCCAGCATTTCCCACCCTGGGCACTTTCAGCCAGCATTTCCATATTCACTAATTTGCTTCACAGAGGTCTGCATTTGCTTATTTTCTGCTGCAGTTCCCTGGACTGGGGGAGTTCGAGATGCAGCAGTTCCAGGGAGTGCAGCCGAGCACGATGCCTCCAGGCACAGCCCCTGCAGCGCCAGCCGTGGGAGCTGGAGAAGCCACCGCCGGCAGGGAAGTGGCTGTGACGGCTGGCAAAACCCCCTCCATGGATCCAGCCTGGGGGTTTTGGCTTTGCAGATGTGCACAGAGACCCGCCGGGCACGGGGGCTGCCGGGGACAGGGGCCCACAAGCGTTGTTTGACCGTGAGAAGCCACAGTGGCTGGTGTGGGGGCTTCCCTCTGTTAGTGCAATAGGGGGTCCTGCTGGATCAAACCCACCCAAGTCCGTAAAGCTACTGCAGGTGCCTGTGCACCAAAGTGGGAGATTGGCCTTGCTTTGTTTCTACTGCCTTCATTTAACAGTGAGTGCCGATTACTCAAAGCGATATGGGCAGGACCTGGTAATGTAGAGATGCTCTAGCCTTAACTTAAGGGGATGATCCAGTTGCCTGCAGTGTAAATACTTTGTGGCCAGGAACCCTGCTTTATCGCTTTGTATAGTTTTAAAGTAGTTTAAAGATTGAATAACATAAAATAACATAATATAATGTTATTTATGTTATTTCCCACGTGAAGAACTCCTGTAAACCTTGCCGTTTTGAAACTCAGTGAGGCAGGCGTCTTAGACAAGCTGAAAAACAAATGGTGGTACGATAAGGGTGAATGTGGAGCCAAGGACTCCGGAAGTAAGGTCAGTCGCTGAAGGTCTTTTTGTACTGATTAGCAATCACATTTTGACCCACTGTTTGTTTATACCAAGAATGACTTTCAAAAGTTGCTGTTTACATTTTGAAGGTTGAAAGAAAATAATAGAAAAAAATAAGTAAGTCTCAGAACATGACAGCATTTTTCTTATATGCAGTAACAGACTGTAGTTGTAAGTATGTTTCACTGTGTGAGTATTTTCCTAGAAAAACATGCTAAGAGAAGCCCCCAAATCCTCCCAAGCTGATGTCTTCATTTAAGTGTGCAAGTTTCAGCACAGTCACTCTCTATTATTCAGGCCAGCATCTTTCCTTATTTTTATTGAAAAAAAAACCATTTTTGTTTCAAAATTATTACTTAGACTCTCTACATGTCAGTTTGGGAAACAGTCACATGCTTGCTAAGGGCACGTATTTTCAGGACAGACAGCTGATAAGGAAAAAATGCCTTTCCTGCCCTATTTGCAAATTCATTTTGAAATTGATTTGGCTTTAAAAAAAATCTAGAAATACTAATGGTGAATCATTACCTAAATACTGTATATTCCTTTTTATACTGCTTTGAACCATTTTGCTGCTATACTGTCCTGTCATCCACCAGCCATGCTATGGGGCTGTCCAGCCTCATGCAGGATCACTGTAGACCCCAGGGCAGGTCCCACCCCTGAGGTGGATTGGCCCAGTAGCTGCACACTTAAATTGCAGGAAATATTTATTTACACCATTCAGTTAAAAGGAGGATTTTTTTTTTTTATGCTTATAGACCCTTTGGGAAGGAAAACTCTGTAAAAGTGCTGGGCTTGTTGGAGTGAAGGACATTTTCAAAGGCACCAAGAGGAGGAGGAATCCAGCGCCAGCTGAAATCAGTCGCAGTTGAGTGCCTAACTCCCCTGGTGCCTTTGGAAGTGCTTTCTGTAATCATTCAAACAGAAAACTATAATTTCAAAGCACCCTTTCAGTGTCAGAGGACAATTTCAAGTTCCAGTGAAGCCAGTAATAAAATTTCATTGATTTCAGTAGGACTGGAAGTTGCTTAGGGCACAACCCAGTAGCTGTTGTATCAGATAAATTTGGGATCATGGTGTATCTGAACGCACAGCAGCTGCCAAAAGGAACTGTGATCGAAAAGAAGTATAAATTATTAAGATCTCTAGTTTAAATGGCAGGTTGTTTGCTACAACCACATGTATCCAAACTGCCTGTGAAACACACAGACACTTACAAGGTAGATCATATTTTACTCTGACTATATGCAAATTTAGCTCTCCCTAGAGAGACTCGTTAACCGAGCTCTGTCAGCAGTGTCTTCTCTGGGCACAGCCAAATTCCTTTAGCACCTGCCCGTCCACCCAGGCCAGTGTGGTGTGTCAGCCCAGCCAGGGCCATGCCAGCCAGGAGCTGTTCCTGCCCACAGCCACCCACCCATGCAGCAGCAGAAGGGTTGCAGGTCCATTTAATCCCATTCCAGAACCCTGTTTTAAAAAATGCAAGCTTCTCCCCCATCTGACATGTATTGAAGGAAGATAAACCCTGACCAGTGATTTTTGTGTTACAATGTCAGGTTTCATTCAGTAACACTCTCCAGAAGGTGCTGGTTTAACTCAGGGCTCTGCTACTTGACCTCTAAGTAACTGACCATCTTTCTAGGGTGGGTTTTTTTTCCTAACTATTGAAAAAAAAAAAAAAAAAGGGTAGTTAATTTTAGAAGGGCTCCAAAAA
>VXAD01008737.1:832772-846794 GCA_013399195.1 Dicrurus megarhynchus
AAAAGGGTAGTTAAGTTTAGCAGCGTCTCAAGAATTTTACCTACATTGACCAAATCCAAGTGTGTAGTGGTTTGGCTTTTTCTTTTTCTAGTTTTGTCATGGCCTGCTGTTAATTCTGTTGTTTTATGCAGCCACTGGCACAGCTTTCCCCCAGTGCCTTTGCTACCAGGGATGCTTGGCCGTAGGCAACTTTGCTCTGGGACACCGAAGGCCTGGGGAAGTCAATGTCCAAAAAAACCTCATTGCCTTGGAGTCAGCCAGGGTTTCACCCAGCACAGGGTGGAGGTCAGAGCAGTCACTGCTGTGCAGCCCCGGGCTGCGGGGATGGGGGGTCAGCACTGGTCCGTGGGCCGGACACTGAACACCATGAGTGTAGCTATTCCAGCTAGGGCAAATGCAAAGTAGCTTGTCTGTCTGTCTGTCTGTCTGTCCATCTGCCCCTCACAGCAGAACTAACAGCGTGGCTCGTTTCTCTTAGGACAAGACGAGCGCTCTGAGCCTGAGCAATGTTGCTGGCGTGTTCTATATCCTTGTGGGAGGCCTGGGGCTGGCCATGATGGTGGCACTGATCGAGTTCTGCTACAAGTCTCGGGCCGAGTCCAAGCGAATGAAACTCACCAAGAACACGCAGAACTTCAAACCCGCTCCCGCCACCAACACCCAGAATTACGCTACCTACAGGGAAGGCTACAACGTGTACGGCACAGAAAGTGTGAAAATCTAGGGGTACGGCTGCGGGCCGGGAATAAACCCTCTGGGTTTTCTTCTTCCTCTCCATTTTAGCTGTCTGTGCTATTCTGTTGTGTGCACCAGGGAGCTGCTGCAAGAGGCTTTTGAAACACCGTCCTGTGGCAGATTCTAAGTATCAGTCATTTAAATTTCTTCCCTGATCAGAAGTAGGATCAGAAAGGTACCATTCTGTTTTACACACAGAGGTAGCTGGCTTCATGCTGAAGTGAGTAACTCCTCTCACCAGCATCATGCTAGTTCAAATGAAAGTGTTTTGTTATTTGCTTTAAAAATCACTATAATCAGGATTCTTACCTCTCTTGTTGCTGGTCTCTTCTTCTGTTTTGTAAGCTATAATCAGGGCAGGTAAGTACTTCTAGGAAGTTTCAAGAAAAATTTGCAATAGAACCAAAATTTCTACGCTAGAATTCATGATTTCCAAAGCAGGAAAAGTAGAGCTGAATTGCTGACAAATGGTTCTGAGAAGGCCTGATTAGCCCTTTGCCCACAGCCTGTGCCTCTCCGTGGGCTGAGCCCCCCTGCCCCTCGCTGCCAGGCGGTGATGAAATCTTTCTGGTTTTATTTTAGATCTTCACCCTGACAGCATGCAAGACAAAAAGCAGCAGAGAATGTGGCTACTTCATGGATTCGGACCACCTGAGCCAGTTGTACTCTCTCCGAGGTGTCAGGCATGACACGCATTGATGATGGTGCAATGTACTTTTAATAGGAAAAACTGATATTTTTTCCTTCAGTGCCTTATGGAAGACTCTGAGACTCACAACAATGCAAACCATCACTGAAATATTCTTGCTTTGCTTCAAAGAAGTAAAAGAAAAAGAAGAAGAGAGGAAAAGAAAAGAAAAGAAAAAGAAAAGAAAAGAAAAAAAGAAAAAAATGAAAGGGAAAAAGAAAAGGAAAGGACTGGTAACAAGATATTGGTATGTGAAAAAAAAATTCTTGTAAAAAAAGATCAGTGCAACAAAAGCCATTCTTTGATACCACTGCACAGTAACTGAACTTGTGTCCTGAAAGTAACCACAGCTGGTTTCATCAGCCACCCCAGTCGTATCAAATTATGAAACTCCTCCTGACACAAAGCCTCAGAAATCTGCTGCGTGCAGACGCGGACTGGCCTGCCACTGCTTGTATGAGCTGATGTCAAGATGTTTCAGTATTTACTTACAGTGGTGTGATTTTATTTTCCTTCTGAGCCACTTTAATCTCTCCAGCTAATTTGAGCAATTCTGTATAGCAGCAAAAGGTGTAACACCTGAAGGAAAGAATCTGTGCATTCAAACCAGTTAAGGTCAATGACTGTGAATCTGTAAATCCAAAAGAAAGTAATTTGTGGAACTGCATGTCTTGCTTCCAGATCAGTAAATTAATTTCTTGACAAGGTAGCTAAAGTGCAGGCAGAAAATATTGCATTCCTTTTTTTTGTTCTATCATCAGGCATACCTACAGGTGCTTTATTAAAATGACATTGGGTGGCTTTTAAAATTTAGAAAAAAAAAAAAAGAAAAGCTACTTGCTGTTTAGGTTCAGACCATATATCTCTTTTCTTGCTGTGCATTTGCATTTTAATTCACTGTTTAATATCAAGCAATGAAGCAAGAGAAGGGCAGGTTAGGTTTTCCCAGGCCTGCTTCTGCTTCTCCCCAGTTCTCTCCCACCTAGCACCGTGCTCAGCTAACGCTTCTCAGTAATGGTCCTTGTAAAACAGAAGCAAGGAAATGGGGCAGTAACTCCAGTTAGAGCTGCAGTTCCAGAGTAATAGTAAGCGATCTAACATGACTCCTGCCAGTACTGTTATATTCTATCAGCTCCTGCCAACTCTTGTTTCATGCCTGGTGAGAGGATGCTCCTGTCCCTGCCTCTCTGTGAGGAGGACACCGCGCTCTGGCCACCTCTGCTGCAGGAGGGGCTCACTATTACTCACATCCAACGTCTTAGACAGCAGCAGCATTTCAGCCTTGAACCTCTGCCTGGAAACTACTTAACTTCATCTTGAAAAATAAAAATTAAAAAAAAAGAAAAAGAAAAAAAACCACAAAACTTTAAACATATTGTCAATCACATGGGAAATGTTTGATGGAATATCTGCATACTAATTACCTCTAATCGACAATATGTATTTTCCGTAGTTTATGATAGAGTTTTATTTCATCAGTAACATACAATGAAAAAGAAACTCATTTAAACCAGTCTGACCCTTAGGCGTTTAGTTTGCTGATGATAGATTTGAACTTTTAATAGGATTTAAAAACAAAAAAAAAACCAAACAAAAAAAAGAAAAAAAAAAAGAAAAAAAAAGAAAAATAAAGTCTTGTCAAAAATAAGTATTTCCAACAAAATGTAATATAAAATCATTTTAAAAGCTCATAGGAGAATAATTTATTGTTCAAGTTTTTAACAAGATATTGACAAAAAAATTGTTTCATTTTCTTTTCATGAAACTGTGATTTTTTTTTTCAACTTCTGAACGTGATCACGTCCCCAGCAAGGGCGAGCTAAAGCTGTGCAGTTATGAGTTGTATTTAAAACAAACGTTTTTCTTAAAAGCTGTATAAAAGATGTATGTTTATCAGATCAATTTTTAAGAGTGGAGGCTTCACACCAGTGAAGGGAGTTTGGTAAACAGTTCGATATTTTTTAAACTTGCATGTAAATCTAAAATGTGTTGAGTGCTTACCAATTCCAGCTACCAACTTCAAGCTATTGGAAGTTTGGCAGTAGTCTCATGATGATTTGTTTTGGTATATTTTTAAAATTTGTTTTGCTTTAGGGGCTTTGGGGATTCTTTCCTTTTTCTTTTTTTTTTCTCTTTTTTTTTTTTTTTTTTTTTGTAATTTAAGTTCCTATTTTTGGTCGTTGAAACTGCACTTGAGCGAGCAGAAAAATTGCCAAGCAAACTAATGGCTGTAAAAGCATAAACTGCATGTGTGGGCATCAATTACTGAGCCTCATTTTGATGAGGTGTTGTACAAAGAGTTTTAATACATTTTGTAAATAAAACTGTAAAGAAAAAAAATATTAAAGAGCTAGCTTCTCTTTTCTTCAGTGGAGAAAGAGTCCCTCTCTACTGCTCTCCCTTTGGCCAGTCTGGGATGCTCCTCAGATATTTACCACAGAACCCTGGAGAAGTTTGGATTGGAAGGGACCTTAAAGATCACCCAGTTCCAACAGTCCCAGCATGGGCAGGAACACCTTTCTCTAGACCAGGTTGCTCAAAGCCTTGTCCCACCTGGCCAGTTTAGGGGCTCCCACACTGATCTGAGGACGCTGCTGGGAAATGGGTATTTCTGGTTTGGTAACCTGCAAACCAACTAGTTTTTTATTCTCTTGATGATAGAAGCTGGTTTGTCCTGCAAGGTGCAAGGAGCTCCCTGTGGGGAGCAGGGAAGGAGCAGGGGAGAAGCCTCAGGGCGCCAGCCAGGGTAGGAGATGCTCTGCCCTGCCCCTGCAGTGGGCAGCAGCATGGGTAAATAAATTCCTTAAATGTTCACTAAACAGATGTATTTTCCTGCAATTCCCAACTTTTCAGCAATGCTTCTTTAAGGAAAAAGCCCTTCACCCAACATTGCAGGTAATCCCAACTCTAATTTATTGAGTTTACTTCACCCATAATGTAGTTTTTCCAAGTCACCACAAACTATGAGCCATAGGAAGTAATCCTGGTATTAAACAGCTGGTGTGCACCCAAACCACACCCCAGCAGGGGCGGCATTTCTGGGGGTACCCCTGGCCACACCATCCTCATGGTCCCCATCAGGAACCAGCTCCCTGGGCTCCTTCCAGGAACCATTGAGGGTCACACTGCTGTTAGCACCCAGGGCCTGCTGAGGCTGAGCTGGAGCAGCACTAGGCTTCTCTTGGATGACTGGAGATTAAAAGATCAGCCTCTGAAAAATTAAAAAAAAAAATCCCCCAGTGAAGGTCTTGGGCAGTAGCACTGCTGCAGAGCAGGTGGGCATGGACCTGAGTGGTTTGGTATCTGCTGGCCAAAACACACCCTGCAAAACAGGAGCTGCCTGGAGTGTCCCTGTGGCACTGCCTCTGGCTGCAAGGGAAACAGGAAAAATGTACTGGCAGTCACTGGTACCTTTCCCAGCTCAGCACCTGGTGCCTGGCAGTGGGTCCCTGCCATGGGGCTGCTTGAGCCCAGCCCCAGTCCCTCTGGAGCTGCCACTGGTGCTCATTGTACATGAGTGCAGCGGGGGACACGTGCTGAGCCCACCCTGTGTCTTCAGCCGAGGCTTCAGCAACTGCAAATAAGCTCAGGAATAAGCAAGGACTAAATCAGAGCAGTAAACAACAATTATTTGACCCTAAACCACCTTACAAGGATGAAGGTTTCAGGTCATCCTGGGTGTAAGCAGGGTGCTGTGCTGAGCACTCTGGGCTCCATGGGAGACCACCCTTCCCACAGGGCACAGGGAGGCCTCGCTGAAATTGGCCTATTTATGTGTAGAGTGCCCACACAATGAATGCAGGGAGGCATGGAAAAAGATACTGTTCGGTCCTTCAGCTTTCATTTCATGCTCAACATCTGGGCCAATGTGGGCGGGCTGCATCTTTCTAGAGAGCAGTCTTGAACCACACCCAGCTGCCTAACAGCCACACACAGACCTGCACCAGCCACAGGGGGTGAGTTATGCCCCCTTCCCCTGGACCTGCCAAAATGTGGTCTGTGGCCACAGGGATGAGAGGCAGGAGAGGGCCTGATCATCCCAGGCCTGGCTGGGGCTGTCCGGAATCTGGAGCCTCCCTGGGCCACAAGTGCACTTTGGGCCAAAACCTGGATTTTGCTCCACAGACTGCAGCAGTGGCAGCAGGGCTGCACGACACCCTGGAATGTTGGGCTCTAACACATCCCAGCATGACCTTGTCTCTAGACTTCTGCAGGTGGGGAATAATACAAGGAAAAATTCAGAGTAATACATCAAATTCCAAGAGCCATCAGTGGGAGCAAAAGGACATCAACAATGTTCAAGTTTGGGCCTAAAAACCCAAATCAATAGCAGCTCCTCCCCATGGCACAACACACCTGACAACAAAATAAAATAAGTACTGTATCATTGTGGCATAGTTTTTCCTTCTGAGGTTTTGTGCAAAGCACCGCAACATTTATTTTTTCAAAAATAGTTATTCTTTATGGTTATTAAAATAATAATATGTCACGGATATTAAATCAAAAAATATCTTTGGTGCCCATATTCATCATTTCAGTCTGGAAAATTTGCTCTATTTTGCAGGCAGCAATACATAAACAAGATCTGAATAATGATAGCTCTATTCAATTAACATAAAGGGTTTAAGTACAGAGATAATATTTGCACGGATATTATAAATTTCATAGTAGTATTTACTGAGAATGTAACGCATCTGAAATTGGTATCGGGGAGGACAGGGTCCCCAGGAGCAGCAGCACCCACAGCCCAGCGCGCTGCTGAGCCGTGCTCGGTGCCCCCGCGGCACCGGGGCTGCAGGAAGGGCCCAGGCTGGCATTTCACCATGGGACAGCACCAACGGGGCCAGGGCACTCGCTGCTGCATCTCTCCCAGCCCAAGAGCCCCAGGCTGGAGCCCCAGCACCACAATGGGACACCCCTCTTATGCGTGCCCTGTGGGAGGCAGGTTTAGCCAAAATCTGCCCATCAACATCCCAGTCCTGCTCTGACTCTGTGCTTGGGCTTTCTTGTCTTTATTTCATCAGTTAACAACAGAGAAATTACTGAGACTGGTTTGTAATATGGCACCATCATTGCAATAGCATCAACAAAAGTGGTTTCCAGCTTCCCCTGGGGACAGGCACAGGCACTGGCAGCAGCTGCCCCACCAGGCAAGGAGCAGCCAGAGACCACATGGTGTCCAGGGAGGAGTCTGAGCACGGGAGCTGCCACACACACCTTACAGCCAGTGTAGCCCTACAACTTCTGCCCTTCCCTGGTGCAGCTGGTAAAGCTCACTGGAAGCACCTGCAGTGCTGGTTTTGCAGGGCACCATGGCACTGGCTGACTGATGTGCTGGATGGCAATGCCTCCATGGGCTGACACCAAGGGCAGGATAATGAAACCTTGGTGCACATACCAAGTATTTATTTACTGATGTATCTCTCACTGAAGTGTTTTAGCCCTAAATTATTTATGCCATTGTGGCATTTTTAGGATAACCGGACATCTTACAGCAGAGCAAGAGGACAAGATCCCACTCTGCAGCAACTTACAATCAGATGAGCAGGAGCAGCAGTTGGAACAGGGAAGGTGCTGTGGGAAGTGGTGGAGCACAGGGCAGAGGAGAGCAGAGGCAAGGCAGAGCAGAGCAGAGGCTTTCCAGCAGTGCATCATTTCCTGCTGGTGAAGAGGCTGTTGGCACCTCCAAGCAAACAGGCAGACCTGACACCTCAGGGTGAACTCAGAGCTGATTTGCAGATGAGGATCAAAACCAGGATGTGGGGTGGTACCTGGCCTGCCCCAGCAGACAGTTACGAGGGATTATCCCATCATCTGTTTTGTGGTTTCAGGTTTTTCTTACTTCATTCTAATTTCAGGCAGGGAGGAGTTGAAGGCAGCAGTAGAAAACAAGATAAATCCAAAGAGAAATGGCTCTGAGGAAGGGCTGGGAAACTTGGCAGTGATTACTGACCTGCCCTCTCAGAGTGGGGACCTGCACAGGGCTCAGGAATGGGACTGAGCTGGTGAGTGGACCACAAAGGGTTAACAGGTGTGCAGGCAAGCACTCCAGCCTTGATGGCAAGGAGACGGCAAGGCACTTAAAGCCTGTAAAAATTGCACAACACAAGCTGAAGCCGTGATGCTGGTAATGACTGGTGCTTTAGATAATATTTAGCATATAAATAAAGTAATTGACCAATTAATGAGCATGTGGCAGATGCTTGATATGCTGTAACAAGTAGGGAAGGGTATGATGTAACACCAGAAATATTGATTAAAGGAATATAGAAGCAGAGCAGAGTGTGGGAAAGCAGTGCCTGGGCCCTGGGCCAGTTGATGTGGGGAGGTTTGGGGACAGGGCCACAAGAGCAGGGACAAGGGCTTGGTGCCTGCTGCAGGGACAGAGGGGGCATGAAGGGCAGGGGGAGAAAGGGGATAACTGTGGGATAACTTATGTTCACTTACAGCCCAGAAAACCAAACTTATTCTGGGCAGCATCACAAGAAGCACGGCCAGCAGGTCGAGACAGATTATTGTACTCTCTCTACTCTGCTTTTCTGAGAACCCACCTGGAGCAGTGTCCAGCCTTGGGGGCCACAACATTAGGGCATGGACCTGCTGGAATGAGTCCAGAGGAGGCCACAAAGAAACTGAGAGGGCTGGAGCCTCTCTTCTCTGGAAACAGCCCCAGAGTTGGGGCTGTTCAGCCCGGAGAAAAGAAGGCTCTGGTGAGACCTCAGAGCACCTTCCAGTACCTAAAAGGGCTGCAGGAGAGCTGGAGAAGGATTTTTTACAAGGCATGGGGTGATAGGACAAGGGGGAGTGGCTTTAAACTGAAAGAGGGTCTGTTTAGACAGGATATTTGGGAAAAATTCTTCCCTGTGAAGGTGCTGAGGCACTGGCACAGGTTGCCCAAAGAAGCTGTGGCTGCCCCATCCCTGGAAGCGTTCAAGTCTCAGAGCAACCTGGTCTAGGGGACGGCATCCCTGCCACGACAGAGTTGAAACGAGGTAATCTGCAAGGTCCCATCCAGCCCAAACCGCTCTGCAATTCTGTAACGCCAGGAAGCCATGGATTCGGGAAGTGGGGGAATCTGTGCGATGCCGTGCTCGGCGCAACACTGACATGCAGCGGCCGGGACGGGGGGAACGCCGCTTTCTGCGGCCGCCACGACCGGAGCCTTCGGCGGGCCCGAGGCGAGCACCGCGAGCCTGAGCATCCTGCTTCCCCTCTTCTCTGGTGAAGCAGATTTTTAGTATCATTCCAAGCCTTTCGACAAATACTGCATTTGAATTCCAAACATGGCCTGAGCAGGCTAATTGCCAAAAAAATCCTCCAAAATTAATGTAAGAGCCGTGGTTTGATCTGAGGCAAATAAATATAAATGGTGTTTATTTAATATTCCCCTGCCCTTTAAACCAGGGAAGTTTGCCAGTGTTGAGGGAAAACACCTTATTATGAAATAGCTGAAGCTGTGACCTATCACAGATGCTGCAGATTATACAGAGCAATTAGAACATCACATCAGACAGGGCTTAATTAATGGGTTCTGGGTACCAGGTTTTCCCCCAGGACCATGGGCCAGGACTACAGCAGGGCAGGGCTGCTTGCCCACCCTCCCAGCCCTCTCTGTTCTTCCCCACAATCCTCTCAAATCATAAAAACATTTATGTTGGGAAAGACTTAACGTTGAGTTCAACCCTTAACCCAGGCTGCCACGACCACCACTAATCCACGGCTCTAAGCGTCACATTCACACATCGTTTGAACGCTTCCAGGGATGGTGACTCCACCACTGCCCCGGGCAGCCTGTTCCAATGCCTGATCAACCTTTCAGGGCGGAAGTTTTCCGTAGTATCCAATCTAAACCTCCCCTCGAGCAACTTAAGGCTGTTTCCTCTTGTCCCTGTGCCTGGGAGAGTAGACTGACCCCCACCAGGCAGCAACCTCTTTCCAGGGAGAGGTAGAAGTGATCAGGTCCCCCCAGGCCTCATTTTCTCCAGGCTGAACATCCCAGCTCCCTCAGCTGTTTCTCCTCAGACTTCTGCTCCAGACCCTTCCCCAGCTCTGTTGCCGTTCTCTGGACAGGTTCCAGCACCTCAGTGCCTTTCCTATCATGAGTGGCCCAGAGCTGGACACAGGATTTGAGGTGTGGCCTCACCAGCACAGGGGATGGTCGCTGCCCTGGTCCTGTTGGCCACACTATTGCTGGCAAAAGCCAGGATGTCCTTGGCCTTCTTGGCCACCTGGGCACAAAGTCAATGAGTGTGCCAGGGTACACAACCTGACCAGCTCTGTGCTTTCTCCAGCCCTCTGGGACTCACTGAGGCCCCTTGGCTGTACTCTGTACACAACTCCCATCACCAAACCCTCACTGCTGTCTCCACAAATGCAGCTGAGTCGCTGGAGAGACCCACATAAGGAAGAAGGATTGGAAGGACCAGCTGTCTTTTGCACTGTCTCTGGGGGAGAAAACCCTCCCACAGGCATGAACTGGCCCAGAAACTGTTCCTGTGACCCCTCTCAGGAAATCAGGACGTTGCAGAGCACAGCCACGTTATCCCAGCCACAGCACAAAGTGCTTTCACAAAGTTTAATCTTTCCCTTCTACTGCTGCAGTTGGCTGGGGGTGTGTCTGCACTTGCCACACCCATGACAGGGTCAGTGTAACATCCCCACATCCCTTCCCCTCCCCCTGTACTGCTTCCAGGGATGCGCCAACACCACACTGCTCCTGCCATGCCAGCGGTAGCACAGGTCAGGACAAACCCTCCTGCTAACAGGTACATGCTTTCTCCAAGCTGAATTATAAATTACTGTTTCCACTTCTCTGTCCGTGTCTGGGATGACAGGCGGCCTCCCTGCTTTTGGAGATTACATTGTATTCAGAGACCCCCACGGTGACCTTCTGTGCCTGCCTTGGTGTGGCAGCCCTGAGCTCAGGGGAGGCCAGTGGCTGCAGCCCTGCCCAAAGCCTCACCTCATTCACACTCCAGTAAAGCCCAAGGACTGGAGTGACTTTGATAGAAGTGCTTCATTTTAGACTGCCCTAATGAGGTAATTAAAAGGACCTGAGTATTTAGCTTAGTTACTCTTCTTTTTAGTAATTCTTTCTCACCTCTAATTAGCTGGATAACTCTTACCCGATTCTCTTCCCCATTTGTCTGTGTCTTTCTTCCACTGCAGGGCCAGGGTTTGTAATCTTCTATGATTCACTCAGTAATCAGAACAAAGCTAATCAGGAGAGTTTTACTGACCAAGTTTACAAGCACTACAATTTCTTAATATTTAGTATTTCGAATACGTGCACCAAGACAACACACCTCTGTCCAAATCCCAGATTACTGAAAGCATACAGCATCAGGGATGCTCAATTTTTGATCAAAATTCCCTTTACACCTCGCCAAAACCCCAAACCAAAACCCCAAAATATTTACGAGACAAGTCCCCATGTTTAATAGTATTAATATTTGATACAAACCCGAGATTTTGATGGCATTTGGACAAGGGACAAACGGCTCAAAAGAAAAGTGTAAACTTGACTGAATGAAGGAAGGCAAACCCTGAGCTCCTGGAAACCACTGGAGAAGGGCAGCACGTCTGTCACTTCACAGCAGGCACCACACTGTAACCAGCCCTTGGCATCTAAAAAAGGGCAGGTACAGAGGGCTCCTCAGCAAAGACAGGAACCACCTTCCCACACAATTCCAACTAACATCCAATTTTCATAACAATCCATAAAAGTAATAAAGTGACCACACAGAGAATGATTTACGACCCATTGAGAAAACTATTGTTTATTTAGAAAAAAGGTTACACTGGTAGAATTTAGCAGATAAAAAAATTCTTTTTTTTTTTTTTTTAAAAACATCATTGTGAAATTTTCAGACTAAAGTTCAGCAATACAAAGCTCCTGTAGCTGTAACTGAAACTTAATTTATTTCAGTTTTGAAGAGAGCATTTCCAATCAATCTAAAAACAACATGACAAACAAAAGGTGTGACAGGGGACAACTGAGCACAGGTTTAGGTTGGGATAGACAGGGTTCATTCATTGTTTCTTTAAACAAGTCAACCTTATACACAATATACAAATAATCCCTAAGCATTGCATGAAAACAGTGCTCCCACTTAACTTTGTTTTTTTTTAGTCACCGATATTAAAAACAGGCCAAGTAATAAATAAAAACTGAGTTTAAATGAGGTAAATTCAAAAAGGTTCAATAACTGTTTATTTGTGGTTTTCAAACATCTAAAAGAATGCAATTTCAAATTTAAAGAATTACTAAACCCAGGCAGTATTTTCGACAAACTAAAGTGGAACTATGTACACATGAAACCTCATTTGCACTATGGCAACTGTTTGTTTGCAGCACATTGTGCTAAAATATGGAATAGGTAACACTTTCAGCCAGGTACTGAAAATAAATGTGTAAGAAACTAAGCGACAAGTTAAAAATACAGTAATGTACAACTTAACAATTAAGTCCTTAGCATGGGGAAATAAAGCAGAGAACTGAATAATTTAAGGAGATGCAGATGGGTCCTCTTCATTCACAATTTTCTGTGCAATCTATACTCTGGAAAATACATTTCTGGTCACAGCTGGATATCTTCCCATTTCAGTGTCACCTGCAACAAATGTGTACATAATTAGAATCAGATGTTCAAATGAACACTGATCTCACAACTTCATATTTTATTCCATTCACAACTCAAAGAATGAGGGGGGAAATAAAACTATTTTTATCATTCCCTAACTCCACCTTACTCCACAGCAAGAACTACATTAATATGGGCACTGCACTGTAAGCAGTGAAATGCTGATTTAAACATACAAATAGGAAACAAGTTGTCACTTGAGAAGGTATGAACTCCTTTAGAGGTGCAACCCCCTCAAAATGTTACTGTCTCTAAATTAGGCAAGAAATAAATGCAGCCAATCAGGCCTTGTACACTATTAGGAAGAACGGTATCAAAGATTTAAGAGGAGCACAGGATGAGATTCCACAACAGTGTTGCTATACAAAGCACTTTTTCATACTTCACTATGCACACAGTGGGGTGCTGTCTGTGCTCCAGGCCAGATGCTCCAGTTTAGCCCATTACACAGCTGGATGTGATTTCCATGGTACAACTGACATTTACCTGAGCACTTGTTACTTACAGTCAGCAGAACACAGTTGTGCTTTTTTAACTATTTTAATCATAATCCTCACTTTATATCGAATTGCTAGTCAAGACAAAACTTCACATTTTATTATTAAAGAAGCCCTAAGTGCTCAGTAATGAACATCATCTACCAAGACTGACGTTTTTCTGTTGTTCCAAAGTTGCATTTAAAAGAATAGGGAAAAAACTGGGATCGCTCCACAGTGATCAGACAATAATGGCTATGAAGGACAAAGAGTCAAGAAAATTCCAGCAAATTCTTTCCAGAGAATGCTCATAATTTTCAGTTTAGAAACTGTTCACAGAAGTATCTTTTATTACTCAAGAAGATAAAAAGAAATAGACTAAGAAGCAATAACCTGAACTCCCATCTTTTTATCATCAAAGAGCACGTTGTATCAGCACAAGCTTTGTTACCCAAGCCCCTTCACATACGTGCCCTCAACTGCAGTGGCTGAATGAGCCTTGACACAAAATGGAATGCAAGATCCTTTCTGAAATAAGCCCCCTTTGCTCCGAGGTCACAATCCAAGACTTCTCTCAGACATTCAAATTTTGTTTTATCTTTTTTTTTTTCCCCTTAAAATGTGAAGTTGTACACTGCCTTATGCATAAAGATTAACAGCAGTCTGTGACTAAAGTTGGATAGATCAGGTGAACCAATTTAAGTTCACTGGGACACTTTCCTTCCTAAATAACTCAAAACAAAACATTTCAAAATTCTTACAATGTCTCAATGCAGAAGAGAAAAAACTTCTACTGTCATACCCATAAAACAAATCCACATAGGTTTGGAAAAAACCCCAAACCATTCAGAGCCCCATCAACTTTAAAGAACAATTGATTTTTCCAAAAGATCCAGTCTGAATAAGGGTTACTCAAAATACCCTAAAGTTTCTTTTTTTTCTTTAAATAGTCCATGTTTACATGCAAAAGTTTTCCTTTATCTTCTTCCTCCTCAGATCTGACCAGATAAAAGATTATGCAGAGACACTGAGCTGACTAACTGCACTACGTAGCATTGTGGTTTAAAAGCTACTGGTTTTGTTGAAGTAAGAAGATACAAAACTTGAGTTTGCAACATATTAGACAAGATATTGTTAAATAACACCAGAATGACACGGATCCACCTCTGCTTTTGTATGGCAACTTTCCTTGGAAAAAGCAACGAAGATGCAACTCCACCAAACACTGCTGATGTGCCACATCCCCCGCCTCCATTTTTTCTCCCCAAAACAATCTGAGCATCTATATAATCTCTGTGATGATGATGGGGAAATACTTTTCCCCTGGGGTAGTAATAACAAATTACAAATAACAATAGTAATAATATTTTCAAAATAATAACAGTAATTAAAAAAAAAAACCAAAACAACCCAAAACCACACACACCCATAAAAAACCGCAAACATGAAACACAATCAGCCAAAAAAAAAAAAAAAAAAA
>VXAD01008737.1:846824-902650 GCA_013399195.1 Dicrurus megarhynchus
AAAAAAAAAAAAAAAATCCCCCAAAAACCCCAAACCACCACCCTGGGTGATTTCAGGCTGTTTTATCTGTATATCCTTTACCAGTCAACAGGACCCACAGGAGATATCAAATCAAACAAATTAAGTAACAAACATTTTTACCTTGCCTGAAAGAATCTTCATTATCTATGCTTGTCTGAAGATTTATGAGTAGATTCAGCGTTAAGGAAAAAGATGTTTCTTTTGCAACATATAATAAAGGGAAGCTCATTTGCAGAAATTTTCAGAAATGTCAATGTTTAAAAGGATATTGTTTCTTTTCCTCTTTCCCGCCAGTACTGTCCCGTTTTTCTTTCTTCTCTGCTTTTTCTTTATCATGTCTTGATTCCTTTAAAAATACACATATGGGAAATAGCTTATTATGGTACCCATTGTACAGGATGTTTAGGAGGACCATAATATTTAACATTATAACTGGACACAGCTGAAAGAATCTTCACTCCAAATGACAATACTCAGTTCCTATGATTTCTGTGATTATTTTATCTTTTTCTTCCAGTTCTCTGCTAAGTGCCAGCTGCAGAGCTGCAACTGGGAACTACTGTTTGCTGAATACAAATATAACTGCAACATACCTGCTTTCACCAAAAGAAGCAGTGCTAACACATGCACGTGGAAATCTGAATTACAGACTAGTTTATATATAAGTTAAGCCTACTTTCATCTATTTGCTTACTGAAGTAGTTTGTAAATATTTTATATTATTCAGAACCTAAAGTACAAGTTCTGAATTTTCCTGGCTACTGCCAAAATGAACTAATCTTCCAAACTATCCTGCTCCTATAGTCACTCCTAGCAGGAGTGACTGCTGAGATATTTAAAGCTACAAGATACCAGAAGTTTCAGAAGCATCTTCTTACGCATTCACAGCGTATCTTTTTAATTTAGGCTATTAAGCAGCAATAAATTTTAGGAAAAAAAATATCAGCTTGTTCTGTCAGCAACAAAAACAAATCAGCAAGAGAAGAACAGCTTATTTTACCTTTTTGCTACCAGAGGAGCTCTTCTCCATCTTTTCTGCCTTGATTGAATCACCTTTCTCTTTTCCTGAAGATTTTGATTTGTTTTTCTCCTTCTCTTTTTCATTTAAGCGAGGGGAATCAGAAGGACTTTCACTTTTGCTATGTTTTGAAGAACCAGCTAAAAACAGAACAGAAAGCTGTAGTTCTCAACAAGTAAAAGCCTGACACACACACACACACAAAAAGTAAAACACATACTTGTGCCATTTTCCTCTTTGCGTCGCTTGGTTGAATCCTGCGGTACCTCTCGGTCACTGTTTGAATGATCCTGGCACCAAATACAATGATGCAGATGTTAGCAGACTAAAACATACTCCTGAAGTAGCACCTGCTTATATTCTTATTTTGGAGAACTAATTTTTGAATACTTAGGATGTAACTGAGGTGTTATATCTCATGTGAAGTTTCTGGAGATCAGTTTGGAGGGTGAAGAGGTTGGAATGCCTTACTGCAAACCGACCTTTGAAAGAGTAACAGAACAAAAAAGCCACCTCTGATAGAGATCACTTGTGCTCAGATGGGATGTACAGCCAATTATTACTTCAAGGGCTTAGAACAGAAAGCTTTCCAAGCACATACACCAACTGTCTAAACCAGTGCATTAAAAATGTCACCAACCCTTTTTCGATCTTTCCTGTCCTTTTCATCTTTCTTCTCTCTCTCTCTGGATCTTTCCCTTGACTTGTCCAAATCTTTCTTCTCCACTTCTCTCTCCTTACTCTTGGACAGTGTTGGAGTAGTGTGGTTTACGTAGTGCTGTTAAATTAAGGCAACATCACCAAATATTAATATGTATTCCTAGATGTGTAAATAAAAAGAAGTCTTATTCTAACATATCAGATTGAGCTCAAATATTAAACATAAATACTTTATTAGCAAAACAAAGAGTGATTGAAGACATGTTCAAACTCATCATCTATAATTTAACCTACAGCTTATTTACTCAACACTAGAAATTCAAGGATATTTTCTCCTAACCAAAACATTTATATTAAATACACACAACACTGTTCACCAGGACTGTTGGATGCATGAACACAGATCAGACACAGGGGCTACAGAAACAGGGTATGAAGGTTAATGGACTCAGTTAACACCTGCAATCTTGCCTGGAATAAATGAATGGAATCAGCTGCTTACACAAGCTGTAATTTATTTTTAAAGAATAATCTTTATCAACAAAGTATTTAAGACAATACTTTGAATATGTGTCTTTTAATCTAATTTCTAACCTTCAGATGAGAAAAACAGCTGAACATAGAATTGTTTTTTTCTGTAATGTGTTCTAGATTGTTATTCCACTATCTCTTCTAAATGATTCTGGTAAGCTCCATAAAACAGGTAGCATGTGTGTTATATAAAAATGGATACAGTACAGTAACTATATCTGCCTTTTAAAATACAATTATATAGTTTGATCTAAGAAATATTAAGAGCATGTTTTAAATTAAAACCACTTTCCTTGGTATTTAAGTTACACCAGCACACAAATTTAAATCAGTACACTTCTATCTTCCCCCAGTTCTGTAAGCTAACAATTTTACTCGGGGACAAAAATATCTTTATTAAAATGTTCTCTGTATTTCATTTTAGAGAGACACCTTACTTAAAAGGACACCAACAAAAGAGGTTAAGTGGAAGATCAGTCTAAAACAATCAAGGTATCACTTGAACCAAACCAATTAGTGTTTCAAACAACTTCCAAAATGAAGTTAATCCTGTCCTTCTCCAGTTTGATTAACTTACCAAAACCTGATGTTAGTGATCCTATGTTAAAAAGTCACACTGACAAAATTTAGGTCTCTTTCCTTTTATTATTGCACTAGAATTTTATTATCCTACAACAGAGACTGAACCTTCAGTACTTCTTTCTCTAGATATTTCTTTTTGCTCTTTTCCCTCATTCCTCTTTTCTTATTCCATTTCCTACAGTGCCATTCCACAAGTAAATTTACCCCTGCTCTCTTCTTTGCTGACAATGACATGCAAATATGTTTTCTCTAAACAGCCCCCGCCCCCTTCAGTTGTCGCCTAGAGCTGCTTTCCACAGGAGAAAGCAAACTCCTAGCTCTGCTTTCTTCTATTCCATTTCTTGTGTTCTCATGGCTGTTCACAACAGATTCCGCTACTCCTCTACCATTCCAATGCAGGGTTTTGGAAAACTACATCCATCCTCCCCCACCTTTACCAAAAAGACTTTATCAGCTTGCTTCTAGAAATGCTGCCAACTGACACCACATTAAATTCTGGGTGCTCCTGTGTGGTTTGTAACTTGGACAAATGCCAAAGAAAGGAAAAAAAAAAAACCCTAATTCAAGTCTGGCACCATTTATTTCACCTGCAGTGTAAACCAGTATTTCCATTGTCTGGCTCCAGAAACTGAGCCAAGTCAGGAATAAAGAAAGTCTGTAAGCAGACAACAGCACTAGACTTTAAGCTTTCAGTGGAAGCTGAACTCATAAATCTTACAGGCTTCTGAACATCCCATCCCTTCCCTTCCCCAAACAAGTACATGGAAGTAAAGAACATTTAACTTGTCTTACACCATGTACAGGGAACATTGTCATGAAGTGCTTTAAGTCTGTTAGAACGGCACTGAAGAGTGAAGATTAGTTCATTAAATGAGAAAAGTTAGAAAATAGCATTTAGAAAAGGAAGGAATGGGTTGGACACCCCCCGCAACCCCCAAACACTTAAAGAATAAATCCATTAAAAGGTCACACAACTGCAATACACTTCCAGCTAAGTCTACACAAACACATTATAGTTAATTCTAAAACATAACTTTGCGAATTAACTAGAAAAATAAAGCCATTTGCTGATAATTTAATTACAAATAGCTTCACTGCCTGCTTAATTAAATCAACGTGCTAATAAGTAAAATAAATATTTTTAAATAAAACTGTAGCTTAAGTAATGAAAACATAAGCAAATTTTCAATTAACCAGCTGAATCTTGACTCATAGAGTGAGGAAGGGAAAAGTAAGATTTTACAGATTCTCATATACCACCCTTCAGGCAGAGGTGAGCTCAAGACAAATACTATAGTTCTCTAATTTAAAAAAATATACAAGATATGATGATGATTTATAAGAATATCTGGATTCAATCTACAGACACTGTAATTTCATCAGTGGTAAGACCAAAGGATGTTTCCCATATACACTATCCCTATAAGCAGATACAGTTGGTATTGGAAAGATTCAATTAAAAAAAAAAAGCCATCAGCAAGTGTCCATTACAGAATCACAGCTATTTTGATTTAAAACATACAAAGTGTTCTGAACACTTTGTACAAAGATAGCTACAACTACAACAACAGTGTAAATACAGAATAGAAAATGGAAATCCATAACACATTTTTAAAATAAGTGAATCCTAGGTAAACCCAAAGAGTATCCAAAAAGTCCAAACGGTCAGCATTTTCCAAGTGATAAATCTTTGTGCAGTTTAATTACACACTGGAACTGATTGTGTAACCAAAGACTTACACAGCAACTGTAGAAGATTGGATCCAATTCCTATCAGTCACATCCCCTGATGTATCAGCGGGTGTGCAGTGGCTGTGACTGTTATTCTACAACAGTTACAATGTGCTTGAGTTTTAAAAAAGCAACAAAATAGTTACAGAATCTGTCTAAAATACAATATTCCAAGTGCTTGTTAGGCCACACCAGGAACACTGCGTTCAGTTTTGGTCTCTGCTATACAAAAAAAGATGTGGACAGGCTGGAGATGGTCCAGAGAAGGGCCACAAAGGCTGATCCAAGGCTTGGGAAGCCTGACACGAGAGGGAAGGCAGGGAGAACAGGGTTTGCTCGGCCACGAGAAGAGGAGGCTTAGGGGAGACCTTATCACCACGTCCCAGTACTTAAAGGGTGACTTTAAGGGAGATGCCCTTTTAACAAGGAGTCACATGGAAAAATAATGGGTAATGTATACAAGTTATACAAGTGGGACGATTCCAATTGTACACAAGAGGGTAACACTTCACACCAAGAACAATCAGCCATTGGAGTATCTCCTCAGGGAAGTGATGGATTCCCCAACACTGGACACCTGTAAGATCTGGCTGACAGGGTACTGGGCCATCTTGCCTACCCCACGTGTTTGCCAAGAAAGGCTGGACCAGCTGATCCTTGAGGTCCCTTCCAATCTGGGATTCTATGAACTCCCTGAGAGCATTCTTTAGTATCCCTTCTCCTAAGATAATGAAGCTGAAGTGCATTTACAGGAAGCAAATACACAAAGATAATTCAGGAGGTTGTCTGTGATGCTTAGAAACACAATACTATAGTACTAGAACATTAACACAGTTGTAAGGGGAAAGAGTATCAATATTCCAGAGACATCTCAAATATTCTTTATTTTAACTAACTACTGTTCCTTAATTGGTATATTCAAAACCCCTGAAACAATTCTAAGAACTATTTCAGCTATCCTATTAGCTTTTCAGTCAAATGAACGGCTTAATCATAAGGACATTCCTGTGTATTCACCAGTTTTAGAGGGGAATAGAAGAGAGACTGACATATTACATCTCTTCAAAATATTGACAGAAAAGTAAATTCAGGGGATTTTTGTTATGTTGCTTCTGCATTACCAACCATCTCTCCTGTACAGAGGATTTACACACCAGGACAAAAAAACCCATCCCTCTATTACTATGCTAGTATTTACAGGAATGGAATTGGAATTTTCTGATGGGAGTTTGCCACAAGAGCAAAAATTAACTTCTCTCTGCAACAAAATATGAAAATAAACTTGGCTGGTTTCTAAAAGATTCAAACCTTTGCTGAAGAGTCCTTGAGTTCGTTGAGGTTGTCCTGTAGAAAATGAACGGAGATGACACGTGAGCTGGAATAGTTTTCAGAAACCAGAGGGACTTTGGGAAGCACGGCTGTACCCTTGAAACAAAAAACAGCTACTCCTTCTGGAATAAATCTTATGTTAATAGTGTACTCTGAATAAAGCTAGGAACTGCAATACTTTTTAAAAAAGAAAGAAGAGGGGGGGGGAGACAGTCATTATCTAGTTTCTAGGCTCTGCTACTAAATAAACTACAAAATAAGTCTATATCTAATTCTTCCTAGAACAGTGAAAACATACTCTCCTGCCCAGACAAAAATATAAAGAAAAAATAGTCTTAACTCTAAATATAGCTGAACAAGAGGTGAAACAGGTTTAAAATACTTTTAAACCTGTATCTTCTCCACTTTCAGTTAACTGTGGTAGAAGTCACTCTAGAATGACCTTACGCTGCCATTTATAAAAAACTTCATTACGAGTAGTTATCACTGTCACCTGTTTCCTCAAAACTAGTAAAAGCTATTTGAATTCTCCAAAATTAAGTTAAATCTTTCACGTAAATCTTACATAGAAAAAGATGTACTCTGAAAAAAACAGAAAAAAAAGAGCTTGTTCTAAAGTTGGTAAGATGATGAAGTTTAAAGACCCACATAATCCATCACAGTGCTCTTGATGAAGTATTTAGTAACTTACAGTTTTAAATGTTCAACGTACTGCAAATTCAAAGATTCCATGAACATAGATGGTTTAGAAATAATATAAATATGGAGCAAGGAATGGCTACCCTGAGTCTTCAAGTAGGCTACGCCCATGGTTTTGTGCTGCGCTTGAGTGCTTGGGGTTTCTCTTTGCTGGGTAGGAGGCTTGGTGGCCACATCTGGTTTTATCGTAACGCAGGGCTCAACATGGTGGGAACCCATTGGAAATAAACAAACCTCGAAGGGAAGGTACAACAGAAGCTGCATGCGCACTGAATATACACAACTACAGGAGAACTGATCACCAAGGAGACTTTAAAATGGAACTCCTTTCAAGACTCCTCCTTAGAAGGCACATATCGGTATGATGCTCATCAAGAAGCCTGATGAATTCAGAGGTATCGCACATCCCGTATCATCCAGGAATCTTCAGTGCTATAGATTCTTCAAAGAAGTGCAGAAAAATATGCTCCACTCTGTTGCAAAGACTCATTTGCTTGTAGCTACCATTGCACTCCAAAAAAACTGACTGCTTAAAGCAATGAGGCACTTCTGTGTAAAAATTCTCTTGAAATTTCCAAACACTATTTTACAAAATTTGTGCTAGGTCCTTGAAGCATTATTTTGGTTAATTTAAAAATATTTTTATAGAAAAAAAGACAGTCCGCCAATAAAGAAAAGGAATGCATTTTGTAATGCAACATAAAACCTCCAGTGGTTCCAGTGTATACTTGGCACAAAACTTGAAGGAAGTCGAATACTGGCATCCCAAACTTGTGAGCCTAACATGGGTGCTGCCTTCCTCAGGCTATACTAACCTTTACTGTTGAGGAATGTGATGGAGAAGAATGTGTATCAACTTTGCGGCGTTTTTGTTCTGAGGAAAGAACAGAACAATGGCATTATTAAAACACAGTTCAAAGAGGAGAATCAAATAATACCACTTTCTGAAGTACCAACATAATTAAAGCTAGATTTCTTACCACTATGTGAATTTTGTTTTCCTTAAGCTATCTAGAGTTAGCAGCATGCCTTGACCATCTTTATGAAAGTTCACAGCAGAAGTGTAATGTGGACAAACTGATGCAAAATTACGCTCACTCCAAATTTCAATTTTATGGAACTCTGGAATTGCTATGAAGACCCTGAACAGGTGAACCCTATGAAACGCATCACAGCCCGCCCTTATGTGGTTTGCCTTAAGCAGCACAAATATAAAACTCAACATCAGTCTCAGATAATAACTTAAGGATTTGCTAACCCTTAATATAAGAAGGGACTGATAAAGTTTTCTGCAGCCTTCTTAAGGATGCAAAGGCCTATATCTTTTACTTTCCCTGTTTTCTTCCAATTCAAAGGTTGTCATGAAGCTCTCAGAGTACATGAAGTTTTTGCATTACACTTCTGCAAAACTTGCATGGTCAAAGTTATACTAATACATTTTAATAAAAGGCCATTCACACAGTAAAAAAAATTACAGGCTTTGTGAGAACAGGCCTTTCATTGGAGATGTGTGAAGTTCACACATTCACATAGTTTGCCTTTTGAAGTTTTTCTGACCTTTAGATACTGACTATTGAAAAACCAGTGCCAAAATCTTTCTATGTAGGGATTCGCTCTGAACTTCTCTAGCATTTTTTGACATTCAGTAATTTTCAAGTGACACATTCTATTTTTCTAGACAAAAACAGAAACTAAATATTCAAACTTACCCCTTTCAGATTCTGATGTTTCTGATCGGGGAACAGGTGACTTCAAGGACCCAGCTACTGGCACCTTTTCTCCTCCTTTAGCATTTTCCTTGGATTTCATTTCCTTTGCTAGATCTCTTTCTCTGGATGGCTCCTTTTCTCTCTCCTTTTCTGCAGTTGACTTTGACTCAATGATCGTAACAACCGTCTTGGACTTTTCTTCTTTTGAAGCTTTTTCTTCTTTCTTCACTTTTTCCTTCTCTTTGTCAGATTTTGGCGTTTTCTCCTTGATCTCTCTTGCTTTCTCATCTTTGTTTGCCCGTTCTTCCTTCGGTTTATCTTTCCCATCTTTCCCAAGTGCCTTCATCTCCGGAGTGGCAGCTGGAGTCTTGTCTTTTTTTTCTTTATCTTTTTCCTTCCCGCTTTTCTCTTTATCATCTTTCTCTTTAATAATTTTGCTGCATCAAAAATAAAAAGGCCAATTAGCATGGATACAAAACACAGCTCTATCACAGGAGTTTTACTTCTGAATGCTTGATAGAATTTCCTGGAGCAGTCACTCTAAGATTTCAGATTTGCTGCTTCTTTATCAGAACAGCAACAATCAAATGTTCTCATTTATCTTATTTAGCTAAAATGAGATGCATTTAACAACGTCAGATCAGATTTACTGTTTTACACAGTAAAACTGTGTATTTTGAAAGAAATAATCTCATTTATTAAACTTTAAGGAAATTGAAACTATTTATACAGAACCCAGAAGCAACTAGAAAAGGCAGGTCATTTTCAAGTGTATTTCTGTGGCTTGGAAGGAAGAAAATAGAGAACACGTAGGAATAGTTTTTCTCACCTATTAGATGCACTGTTTCCATTGCTTGTTGTCACCTTCGGTGTAGCGTTGACAGTTTTATTAACAACTTTCACCACACCCTGAGACTTCTCCTTTAGTTTATCTGCTTTAAAAAAAAAAAAAAAGAACAGCTCTATTTCAACAAGTTACTACATATCCTGTTGGTTAAAATACAACAAGTAGCTGAGCATATTCGTGTAAGGTCATGTGTAGCTAACAGCTAAAATACGCAGCAGAACACCCTCTCCCAAAACCAAGTAAAAACAAAGAACACGCACTGATCCAATTTAGCATCACTTTTACTTTTTTTTTTTTAGCTTAATGAGGCATATTTTGAGAGAAGCCTGGAATGTCAGAAGAATTCTACTAAAAAATAAGCATATAATAATCATAGGTGTGTTTACCAGTCTCCTCAGTAGTGCCCTCTTCCAGTCTAACTGTATTTATAGTGAGAGACGTAGGCATCCCAGCACCACCTGGCCCATTTTGTACTGTTGCAGGTACAGCATTCCTGGCAGGTGGGTCTTTGTGGTGAAATTCATTTTCAGGTATCATGAAAGGCTTCCTACTTTTCAACTGTCCAGAATAGCTGCAAGTCGCACAGATTGTTAAATATGCACAAACATAAAGCAAAACATGGGTTGAATCTTAAATGTGGATCTAATCTAATCTAACAGTTCATCTGTTATTTATTTCACAGTTTTTCCTAACTGATACGCAGTTTCTTCCCCCTTTATTGATGAGCTCAAAAGAAAAAGAAAAACAAACAAACCCACTAGACATAGAAGCAGCCCTACTTCCACAGTCTCTTCCTCACCAGCGCACACACACCCCCCCACATACGCCCCCTGGCAAACACACAGAACAAACTGACAACTGACAAAACTTCAAACTGTTAGGGCAACCTGAACTGCCCCTCAGGCATACAAGGATGGTTCCACATTCACCACAGGAAGATGTAACATGTAACTAAGCATTTTAGAATCGTATACACTTCCAATATCTAAACAGTCTTGCAGCAACAGCCCTTGGCTTTCTTCCTTTTACTATCCCTCCTATCTCCTTGCTGCTATAGTACTTCTCTAAAATTAAGCTATACTCTTGTAAGTAGAAATCTTTACTATTTTAAGTGTTTTACTAGAGTCTTGTAAAGGAAATTAGTGATCATCCAGCACAAAATGAATGTTTTCATTCACACTGCCAGCACCGAGATGCAGGATAGCGAAATCTTCTGTGATAAGGTAAAAATCAAATGTTAGGACTGTAACAGTTCCGAGTCTTTAGATGCCTTTCATGATCCACTTTTAACCACTTTCTTAAATAAGTTGTTGTTACCCCATAGCCAATGCATATAGATCAGGTCTCTTCTCTTTCTCTTCCTGACATATCTTGTGTACTCTTCTTTCCAAGGCTTGACCCAGGTTCAGCACTTTTGGATACCATGGAAGGATTTTGGTCAGCACGATCAGGATGTTTCTGATATGTGTATATTCACCTGTTTCCAGGCAGTGCACAGAAGCCTAAAACATAAATTAAATCAATGAAGTTGAGGGTTTTTTTTAAAGCATTCAAAAACATAAGGTTTTTGGCATCTCAATTTACCTTAGTTAATTTATAGTGCCATTTGTGTACCACGTGTCTAAAATTCTCATAATCCAATTGATCAGCCTTATTTCCACCATCAAATCCAGTTGCTCGTAATATAGTTAGGAAGCCTGGATAGTTGCCACATTCCTACATGCACAAAGGATAGGAAAAAAATACTTTTCGGGAAACAAAACCAGTAATTCTAAATTCTAAACTCTAAAGCATGAGACACGATCACACTTTACAAGACTCACATAATTTTTTTTTAAGCTAATTTATGTTGAAATTTTAGTTCTGGGTGAGAGAAAAGATTATTCGTAATTTAACTAGATTGTGCAAGGGGTATTAGGAGAGCTTCCATATGCTCCCTAAATTATCTTTGAGGTAAACTATGTGAAAATCAGAAATGGAAAGGGTTTTTTTAGCAAAGATATTTTTGACACCATACAAAATTACTTCTATCAAAAATACATGAATTATAGTAAAATATAAGTCAATTCTATGATTATGCCATCAGAAAAATCCAATCACACTGTTTTTAAATCTAACACTTTCCCTAAATCAATTTTTACTGTGCTGAATTACACAACTGGTTAGTACATATTCTAATGAGCAAACTCATGTTAGTAATTTCCTATACCTTTTCATATATGACTCTGTCACTGTGCCATCTGGTCACGGTCTCCAGCATACAGCATAAAAACCTGCCGTATCTACTGGCTTCATTTTCCGTGCAACTTGCAACTGTATATATAATATCAGAGAAAACCTGTGAATAGAGCAAGAAAAAGTTACTATGACCTTACTGAATTATGAAAGCAAAAGACCTAACAAAAATTATAAGTTTCTCTCATCTAAACCACCATTAAGCTAAAGAAAACAGAGACTGCTTATAAAATGCTGTTTGTTTCCCAACTGCTGGTCCTTTACACGTAGCCCAGAATACAAGCACTGCATACAGCTGCTGCTGCCACACTGTTTGGTAGTTCAAGTGTCTTCATTGACATAATTGTTTTATTTTCAAATTAATAATGATTTGAGCTGGTAGAAGTAAACATCTAGCCGAGCTGATGCAGAGAAGTTTTTTTTCCTGGCTCACACAGGTCCATCAGATAGGGCTACTTGAGCAGAAATTCTCTTTTGGATACATGAAATCAGAGCAGATGCAGTGACACAAACTAGCCCACTGTCTGTGGCACCATTTGCCAGGGTCAGAAGGGTCCCAAGGATGTTGCTGGTGGGGGACAAGCATAAGAAAATTGGTTCCGCTGCAGAAGAGCACACACAACTAAAATGGAAGGATTAGAGCAGGCCATGGAAATGCAGATTACTTAAAGGTTACAAAACCTGAAAGCAACTCCTATGACAGCTAATGACTTTGCTCTGAAACTCCAGACTCATTAGGGTAAAACACAAACAACATTTCTTGAAAATAAACCCCTGAAGCTTTAAGAAAACTTTGCTTCTAAGATCTGAAGCACAAAAATGAACTTCTGATTGTTACAGATTCTAAAATGAAGCATAAGTAATGATCTTGTTTACCTCTTTTGTGAGGCAGGAGAGACACTAGTTTGGCATGTTCGTAGTGGTAATGATGTACATACACAAAGAGTTGTAGCTACTTACTCTGTCATAGCAGAGAAGCGTGGAGAAGTTGGGTGTTTTTTGTTGATGCACCAGTTCAACAAAGTGAGCACAGTAAACTGCATCAATTGCCGAAAAAATGCATCGAGGAAATATACACAACTGTAAAAATTTGGTGATAGTCTCATTTTTGGTAGATTCTTCAAAAACCAAAAGTTGAGAGGGGAAAAAAGAAAAATAGAGTAAATTAATGGTTTATCATTCAACAACTCTCTTCCCAAGAAGTTCAGTATGACACATCCATATTCTGGTGTTTGTACATTTGGCCACTTGTATTTCAGACATCTTTGGCATTGATCAGAAAAAGTCAATGTAAGTGCAACTGTTTGATGGTGGGGATAGAATAGCAGGGTGGATGTAGCAATTGTTTACTTTTTATTGGCAAAATTCTTCTTTCACACAACGGGGCTAAAAACAGGTTCTGGGAAAGCTTCAGTAAACTTCTCCACCTGCTCAAATTGTGCACATCAGCAAAGCGAACACCACCTGCTATTTCCCTAGTACACTTTCTTTCATCTTTCTAGATGAGGCTGACTTTCAGCTTGGTCTCCTTAGAAACTGATGAACATGCTGTCTCTATACAATCCATTAATAATCATTTTTCCAATTAATCAAACACTTAGAGGAATTTAAAGAGGAACAGTCTTCAGTAAACCACCACCCCAATACACACACTTTTTGTGAAAGTTTCATTCTACCACTGAGTAAAACACTTCACTGTATCAAGTTCAAGAGTTACCTGTTTCTGTTTGACCAACCACAGTTTGGTAAACTCAACACCCAAACTGGTCCCATGGCAACAAGGAGCATAAAAACAAGCTGAGAGGGATGTACAGCATGAGAGCAAGGTAAGAGGAAAGTACAGAACTAAAGACCGCAAGTGGATGCCTTTGAAGAAAGAACACTCATGATCCTCATGAGGGCCACTGGTGGTTTTGCACAGGCCACGAGTCATAAAACCCAGGGTTTACTTGTTTCAATTCTGTGATGCTTATGGAATAAAGCTTGTTAAAGAAAGGACTGTCAGCTTTTACTTAACTAAAACCTTTATGTTGACTTTGTTTAATTTTAGTACCTACCCCTCAAAGGTTATAACAAACATTTGAAAAAAGAAAAAAAATCTATCAAGAGAATCACAGTTCATAGGACAATCAAGTATGTGTTGCTTCAGAAGTGTATAAACAAAGCAAGTAAACAGCCAGTCAGAATAGATAGTCTCCAATTGCTGAAGATACCAGGCTACCTACTCTGCCAAAAATTAACCTATTCTCAAGGGTAGAAACACTCTATCAAAAGTTTATAGACAGGAAGCCTGTCTCCAAAAAATACATATCTATAATTAAAAAACACCAACCAAACCAAAAAAACCTACTACTACAGTGGATGTGCTGTTCAATTTCCTCATATAGTACAATTACAGATTATTTCTTTCAATGGGCAAACTGCTGAAATAATCAGCTTGCCTCTGGATACAATGCTGGGAAACTTCCTTCAGCTGAAGCCCAAGCACAAGAGCCAACAATAAGCTATTCCGAGCATCCCACAAAGAGTTACGTGTTTATATACAGATCATACCTACACAAACTATTTACTACACACTTTTGGGTGCTTCTTTAAGTAGACAAATTTACCAAGTCACCTCTAGACCAAGCTTTAATCAGGCAGTAATTTTTCAACCAGTAATTTCTTGTAATTCATTCGCTGTCCACACCAGTACATTAAATATTTATAGGGAATAACTTCTCTTGATATAATTGTCAGTGTTTCTTCATTAAACCAGTTGGATGGATCTTACATGAGTTGGACAACAAAACTCTTTTCCACTGGATTATGCTAGGCTTCTTGGGACAGACGAACTACTACTTCCAGTTACAAACTCAAAGTTCATCCAGAGAAGAAAACTGACCAGAGAAAAACATTTCAGATTAACCATACCAGCAGAGTTCACAAGCAACATGAAACATTACAGAGGTTTTGCAGGAAAAAACTTTAGTTCTGCTTGCTACATATCTGCCACATGAAACATGTGCATGCTGTTTCACTGCATGGGGCTGTTAGGCTGGCATAACACTTATCTTGTCATTGGAACAGGATTTATGCCACCACCCAAACCCTGGCATATTGCTCCTAATCAGAAGACTCAAACCAACCATTGAGACTTTACATGCCTATTTTTTGTCCTATAGCAATTATATTAACTTAGCAGCATTCCAACTGCAGTTAGCAAGTACAAGCTAGCTTGCAATTACAAATTTCCACTGAATTGGTCAATCTCTAACTTATTTTCTAAATCAGGGCAAAATTTAAAAGGTCTTCACATTGCAAGAAACAAAAAACTTCTCTATGAAAACCAACTACTTAGCATTTGCAAAGATACATTACATTCTAACTAAAAATTTACCTTGCTAACAGACCTTAATATATAAAGAGATCAAATTTTCAAATCAACTTTAACAGTATTAGTGCAAGGAAGTTCTGGAGACTGTGACAACTACAATAACATCCACAGTATTTCCCCTAGACACACTTACTTGCCAGAAGCCAGTTATCCTTCTCTAGTTTCAGTCTCTGTAGAACCCTCTGCACATGCTCCAATTGCTTCTTTTCCTCTTCAAGGAGCTTGTCCTGCAGAGCTGTGCAACGCTCTTTTTCTTTCTTCTTTTTATTTGGAGGCTATAAAATGTCAGGGTAACTCATTTAGTATCATACTAAAACTTGCTACAGACAGAGCAATAAATTCCTCGTAATACTAAAGAATACTTGAAAAACTTTTCATTTCACTCAAAAATGTTCTGCTCTAGTAATCAACTGCTTTTATGAACACTGGCTGACTATAGTTAAGAGTGAACAGACAAACCATAGATACAGGTGTCAAGACCTTCTTTCTGAAACTGATTTTCAAGTAATTTTCACTTAGTGGAATCACTAGTACTTTTAACATGGGAATTACGAAGAAAAGTAAATCCAAATTATGTTAATGTGGCAAATCAGAATGGATGAACCAGGTAACTGAACTTCCCAGATCTAAACAATCTTAATATAATACTTCATGAAAAGAAACTCTTTCAAGGCTAGAAAGTTTAAACTGGACCACAAAATTATATCAACATACCATTTCCTGATTGTCATCTATGGCTTTCATCTGGACTTTAAGTTTATTGACTTCTCTGTCATAGCTGCTGTGTGGCACGGCAAGGTCATACATTGTTAAAGACCAGAATGTAGCATAAAACTGAGGGCTGATGTCATCCCAAACTTTAGGGAGGTGCAGAGAAATCACAGCTTCGTGAACAGGTGCCATCACCAGCTCGCATGATGTAATGTATTTGTGAACTTTGTGCTGTTGCTTATTTCCCTTCTCAGCTTTTTTCAGTTCATCATACTTTGACTGTGGATAAAAAAATAAAATAAATAAAGAACTGTAATCTATATATACAAAACTTAAACTTAACAAAGTAATTTAACTTTTCTCAAAAACCTTTCTATACAACATTTACACATGTGAAATGTCAGTACACTGAAGAACCTCATACAGAATCTTCAGTCTTTATCCATATTGGATGGATTTATCTTTCTTCACCGATGCTTCTACCTGTTGTTATAGTAATACATTATACTACATCAAATTAAAACTGCTCTCCATATTGAAATTTTTAGATGCAGGAACAAATGTATTTCTGACACTTCCCAAGATACCACACCATTTGGCAGCTGCAACACTTTCCTCCACAGCAAACATCCATCTAAAACACCTGCAGAAGAACTTACACCTTTGAGGGAACAGGGGGGGAGAGAATTCCTACTGATAAGCAAAGACATCCAAAGACATGACTTCATTAGCTACAACTTCTGTAAATTGTGTAAAAGTTGACACATGGGCCATATTTTCTAAGAAGATTAAGGACAACCTGTTCCAGCCCACAGCTTCTATTTCTAATTCTACTCATAAAACTTTGCAAATTTTATTTAGCAAACAAACTTTATTGGAACCTATCACATGTACAGGTAACGGGTACCAGAGTAGCACTACGAGCAGACAAATGGAAGAGCTGTACTCACTGAAATGTGGTGTGCATACATGGGTCTTGAGAGGAAGAATGCAGCATCATGAGGTGTGTGAAATTCATTACACAGAACATCAATAGAAGGCACTCGCTTAATGTAATCCTCTGTGCTTAGATTGGATGCTAAAAACCCACCAAATTGTACCAGGGTGTCATGGCACTGCAAGTGAAAGATACAAAAAGTTAGCAAACATTATTATTTTGTTCAACAATTAAGTTAGGGAGAGCTTCAAAGTTTTCTTTTTTTTCCTTTTTGTTTCTCATAAAGAATGCTAACACCAAATAGTAGAGCAAAAAATTTCTCATGGGGAAAGAACAATAAAATAAAAAACCCCACTGAGAAAAGCCAGCAGAACTCAAGAGTATTCTATTCTACCAGAATGGAATGCAACTGGTTCCTACTGCCTAAGGCAGCAAAAGAATTCTTTAAAAAAAAAAAAAAAAAAGGAAGTTTTACTACCAAAGTAAGATTAGAAAAACATGATGTATACTTAAATAAGAATTTAACTTTCTATGACAAAGGACGCTTTGCTCTTTTACTCAGAAATCATTTGTCAATATAATACACTTTTAATACACCCATATATTTTAATAGAGCAACCCTGCAATTAGTTTTAAAAGTCTTATATATTTGTTGTACTGGATTCTCATATATAATTTTATAGATTTTGCTATTTATGTGCTGAATTCTTACATATTGCGATGATACACTAGAAGTTAACAAGGAGGAGGGGATCTCAAACACAGGTGTTTTTACTTGCCTGATCATACAGTTTTCCCACCAGCTTCAGATGTTTTTCCCCTCCTTCTTGAAAGATGACACCATTTCTCTGTTGAGCCATAAGCAGGCACAGTGGGAGGGCAAGATCATGGTCCAATAATGCATCTTTCAATCTCTGAGATGATTTTTTTGTATTCCTGATTTGGCCAAAGTATCCACCCTGCACAGCACAGAAGAAGTTACCCAAGTTGGAAAACAGTGCATCACGAATGGAATCTATGTGTGCTGCCTGCAGAAATACTGATGAATTAACAGCAATAGAGTTTCCTGCCCATCAGTAAAACTCTCTGGATCCCGTACTGCAATGTGTATATAGAAGAAACAGAAACTAAGTAGTCTTGCATGCTCATAATTAGTTTTTGCTACTTCCCCCCCAAGCAGGGCTGAGCCAGCAGGACTGCACCACATCCAAGCTCAGTGGCTGCTGGAATGCACAGCTCTGTCATGTAACACTCTCTCCTGAATAAGAGATGCTGTGATGCACAACAATTAAGGTTCACATCTACACTGACTTGGCTGCCTGTCTCAGGGCCTGTAAGCTCAAAAGAGGGGGCAACTCTGATAAAGCACACACCCTTCTCAGCTATGCTGCCATAGTTCTTAAACCAGAGTCTTTAGAACCACCATTAAAAAGCAACAGTTATGATTAAATTTAACACAAACGCACCTCAGCTTTCAGTTGTTCTCCACCAGTCATGGCTTCCAATTGTTCCATTGTCATTTCTTCCGTAATTTCTATCCCCGCCATTTTCTGCACTACCTCTTTTAAAATAAGCAAATCAAAGCTGCAAAGAAAACAGAAAAGTGGAGTAAAAACAAGACAATTTATTTAAGAACCAGAAGTAAGACATTCAATATATATTACAAAGCAGCACTACAATGCATGTAAACAACATTTTCATTCTTTTTTCAAGAAGAAACTGGTATGCCAAGCACAAGGATTTCTTTATTGCAAGTAAAAAGTTAGTACTTAAAAGCAATGCAGTCATTCAACCGCTGGAATTCAGAACCCCTTCAGAACAACTTCATTGTTTCTGAAGATGGTAGTGAATGTGGTGCTACTAACTTTTAAGTATCAGCAAATTAATCAGAAAGTTTATTGGTCCCTTTTTTGTTTTCCATGTTTCAAACTGTATCTATACAGTACTTTCATGATTATGGGATATTTTTGTTTTGTTAAGAGTTTCTAGAATAGTACACAGCCTTAGAAATGTACTGGCAAAGTTAGTCTGGAGAGGTTACTTGGAAACATGGAAAACATCTTATTTTTACTTGAAACACAGAATATATAAAATACTCCAATAATCATCCTGCCCAGAGACTAGGCTTTACTTCCTGCTCTGAATGCTGTAAGGACAATGACTTTTCCTCAACAGAAGTACAGTAAATTGTATCCCAATCACACAAAGCAGCAATACTTTCCAGTAACTTCTGAAATTTTGTGATCTACTTAGAAAAACCATTGACCTGTGCCTTCCAAAACAAAGTTTCATCATTAAATAATTTATATGGCTTATATTTGTGTTTGCTGTTCCAACCATAAATATGTTTTCTGTTTAGGACCTGTGCAATACCAGCATAAACTCCAATTCAAATACCTGAATACTGCAGTCCTATGAAACTGGTCATACCAGTAAATCCATTTTATTCTTATGATCCCAAGTACTGAAATGACGTTTTTTTCCCCAAAATACTTACACAGTCGTGATTTTGGGGAAAGACAATAAACATTACTTACCCTTCCTCTGTAGCTCAATGTGATTGCCATCATCAGAACAAAACAAAGTAGGGACAGAGGAGCATATGAGTCTGAATGTCTACGTTGCAGGGAAGGGGAAAAAACTACATTTCTCAACATAACTATCCTAAAATAACATGCTGTGTTATCACCATTGGTAAGCTGCCTTTCAATAACCATATGGGGATTTCTAATAGAAAAAAGTTGATACTCACCTATGTGATAAAATTAAAATCAAATAAGTAAATGAAACAATAACACTAAGTGATGACAATGGAAAGACAAAAGGAAAACTCAAATTGGAAATCTTATTTTGAGTTATGATTGACATTGACACATGAAGAAACAATTCAACTACCACTAAATAAATTGGATAAAGTATTTAAATAACATTAAAATGTTAAGAGCCATCCCTGTAGAGAAGACATTGTGAGAAAGCAAAACCAAACTACAATGCTTACACTGCTTTATATCATGGATACTTATTTTTTAAATAATGTACAATAAGTTCTATGATGAAATTTCACACTGGTAGGTTTTTTCCCCCCTGTCTGGTTAGCTTGTTAAGAAAACTATTAAAGTGAGTTAAAAAGGAAAAATCAGTGCTTCAAGAATGTCACAGCTATATAATTAGAGGAAAAGTAATGCACTTAAGAGTATATAATTTTTTCTTTCTGCTATTTAACCTTCCCAGTACTATGAATGCAGTTTACCACTGCTAGAGCAACGACTACATCAGCAAACACCCAAATAACACCTTATAAAAACTGAGTTTATAAGGATCCATTGTGCAATACTTGCCTCTTGCCAGCTTTCAGCTGGTTGGCTACATACTGCAGGAGGCCTGCAAGTTCAATTGGGTATTTTCGGAAAACAGCACCACAAAAGCTTGCCAGACCTAAAGCAAAGAGAAACAGCTGTGACTGCACCTCATTATTAAATAAACATTAACAAAGTGCATATGGCATCTTAGCAATACATGCATTTCTGGAATACGAAGAAAAAAAAATTTCCTATTGACTAAACTTGCCAGCTCTCCATTTTGATTAAACTAAGTCAGGTGCAAGTGAAACATTGATCATAATGATCAATGGTTGAATAGATCACAGGGAGGGTGAAGTATTTTAATCATTATTGTAATAAATAGAACAAATATACTAACTCTGAAGCCAGCTTGAGATTGTAGTGTCATCATGCTTCATTCTCTCCTTCTCAGGGTTTGCCAGTGCTTCAATGATACAATCTTCAGCAGAGTTAAAGAGAGTATTTTTCCTCAACTTACAAGCACAGAAGTTACAGAGACTTGTTTTTCTGGCTTTTGTAATACACGAACATGATACATAAGTATAGCTACCACTAACACAGTTATGGTTTAAAAAAAAATAAAGCCATGAAATAGTAACTTAAAAGCAGCACCTTACTATTTACAAGATGGCTATGCCTTCAAGAGTGAAAGTAGAAAAAAACAAGAATAATTTCCATAGTGCAAAAGAATTAATAGAGAGGGTTTCATAACCCACTACAAGTGCAAAGGTATTTGCAAACTTCACTAAAGTTTCCAGCAAAAAGGAGCAAGAATAGAAAACAGAGACAGTATTTACTCACAGATGACAGATTTAATCTGGCTACAACTGCAGCTTTATCAATAAGTGATGTAGTGATTTACATTAAAGGATACATGCCAAGACATCGTAGTTCAGGGAAGTGAGGTATTTCAGTGAATCAACAACCGGAGTTATCAAGTTATCGTATTTTTGTATTTGCGATAAAATCTGCAAGTTACAACAGACATTCAGCTGAACAGGAACAGTATTCCTTATCTCGCACATAATAAAAGCATTTTACAATACTTGTCTTCAAAAACCTACACAAAACATGCTTAAAATTAATTTCTCAGAAGGTCCTAAAATCTGTCAAAGCAAATAGGCAATCTCATTGATCTATCTAGTACCTTAGAGATACCAATGAAACATGTCTCCAACAGGTAAAAACAATTCTGTATAATTTCTCTTTTCAATTATCAGCAATTAAAATAATGAAAACATTTTTCTCCTAATATTTCTTAAGAATCCTAAACCTTAGCAGCAGGATTTTCTGTTGCTAAATACATTAATAAAGAAAAGACTATTTTAAAAAACCCCACAACCACTACGTTGCTAGGTCATGAAAGACTGCAAGGAAACTGTATTAATAAAGTTCTAGTACGATCTCCTTGGTACATGACACACGCGTGTGTATTGCAGCAGTAATTTATTCAAGTATTATCTAAAAAAGGGTAAATCAATACCCTTAGATCACATTTGTGAATAAGATGGAGGCCCATCAACACATTTTTACACCTCTCAAGCACTCTGTAGCACCAAGTAATCTTAAAAATCCTTCCCAACTTCGTAGGTGTATTTCAGACTTCAAAGCTTTAAGTTTTCTTCTAAATGACCCTGATCCATTTCCACCCCACTGACAGACAACTGTCAGAGCAACTTAACGTGAATTCACATCCTGTGTAACCCGATCAGCCACCTCTGTACCTGAGACCCACCTCTGCCGTCTCAAATTACATTTTCTTCTGCAGTTGGTTATTCAAGAGATGTCTCCATATTTAATATCTCTCTAAGTATTATTAAGTCATATTTAGTATCTCACTATGTGCACAACTAAAAAATTACTATACTTTAAAATTTGCATCAAAAGTAAAAAATAATTAAATTAGAACTGCAGGTCCCTTCCTGAACGTCAATTATCTGTTGTTAGGATGAAATAGCATTCAAATACACCTAACTACGTACATAATCAAATAAAATTGTAGGATTGCTGTGGCTGAGCTTCCCAATCTGTCTTCCAGATGGTTTCACATTTTCCTTAGTCAAACGCCTGTAAAAGAGAACATGTTTTATTATAAGCTAGAAGAATATTAAAACAACAGGTTAGTTTCAGTGAAGAAACACCTTTGTTAGTCTCAGAGACTAAATTCTCACTAGCAGATGCGTTTTCAAGAAATCTCAGCATAGAAATGCTACTCCATTGAGGACTGGAAACTGAGAAATCCTCCAAGATGCAGACAGTAGCACCAATCCAGTTGTCCCTGTGTTACTATGGACCATATTCTAGCTTCAACTTCGAACACTTTGCTTTCAGAAGTTGCCAGTGAAACCTGTACCACACACACCAAACTACCATGCGATGCTGCTAGTTGCTCCTGAAAACTTAATTTAGCCACAGATCAGTCATTTTTTGTTGCATTCTGTTCATTGAGAAACAGTATTTCTTTCTTTACGTTACAGTTCCACAGAATTTCCTACTGGAAATTTGAGCTCAACCTGAAACCTGAAGTTGACAGTAAATTATACACACAGCAATCTTCAACAACCAACAGCACTGTGGGTCACCTGCACAATTGAAATCCATTGTACAGGGGAAGGGGAGAAAGGTTTATGGTGTATGCAGCAAGTCAGAAGGGAATCAAAACAATTGTTCCTAGCTTTCACAGCTCCAAGTCCAAAGTTTTTTATCCAGAAACAATTACTGTCTTGCCTATATGGAAAGGTTCTGATTAGCCACATTGTAACACCACACCACGTTTGCTTTTGGCAAATGGAGAACCCAATTCCCTGACAGTGACATCAAATGTGAGGTAAATCTGAAATTGCTGTGAGCCCACTTGAGGATGAGAATAAATCATTCTGTTCAACTTACTGCCATACATTCAAGTCTACAGAAAACATGACAAGATTCTTGAGACTCTTTGGAGGAGAGTCTCCACACCTAGAGAAAATACATAGCACTTGGACATTTCCATAAGCAAAGCAATTTACTGAACACCTTACCCACGGAAAAGGTTTTAAATCATTTAATGGAATGTTTTTCAGAGATTAGATACCCTTGTTGGTGACAAATTTGTCTGTATCCTGTTTTTAACCACAATATATTAAATACTTCATGAACAAGGACTGTTACGGAAATTACAAAGTCATTAGACAGGGAATGTATTTGTCAAGCTTTTTTTCTTCAGCTGGTGATATGCAATACAGTGTACTACAGTTCATAATTATTTATGGGAATAGACTACTTACTTCATGATGTATTTGGCTCGGTCTATGGTTTGAGCTTTAACTTTCACAAGAAGTGGGTGACTATTGTATGTTTCATTCTTCCATTGCCCATAGAGACGGTACCTGGCAAAGTTATACAGGAAAAGGAAGTTCAGTACTGACAATTCAACAGCCCATTCCAGAGGATGGACACAAATCATCCTACTCACCGGTACTGGTAAGGAAAGGTTTTGAACATTCCCCATAATTCCTCAGACATGCATGCATTGCAGTCCATCAAGGAAAGAGATGGAAGCAAGACTTGATCAGTAATACTCAACAAACAGCTGAACAGTGTCTCCTGAGATAAAGACAAAACCCCAAGGTAGCTATCAGGAAGTGCCTCAGAAGCAATGTTATACACGCAATGCGCAGACGCACGAATGGAACATTTTATTAGATTAATAAAAAAAACACATACACCCAAAGATTAAGACCTCTAGAACAATGCAAAAATCTAAACAGGACCTAGAAGTATCTCCCATCATAAATCATTTAGTAAATAATTCATGGACTAAATATACTGTCAATATTTTATTTGCTTATATAAGATACTAGAACAAACCTGCTGGAATCTTCAGCAGGTTGCACTCATTTTCAAATCAAACATATGATTAAAAAATGGATATTGTGTGGACTTACATGAAGTGCAACACAGGACAAAACAGATTTTGACATCTGCTTTCAATATATTAAGGTATTCCTCGTCTTTACCTCCATTTTCAAAATTTCAGATAAAAACCCGAAAGCATTATGCATGTTCCCAAGACACAGTACCAATTTCCATGTTTTCAGAATCCTATACTTACCCTTTCTTAAACATTTCTCTTTTCCACTGAGCTATTTTAGAATAACTATAGCAGTAATGAAAAGAAAACCAAAACAAAATGCAAAACCCAGAAGAGATTTTCTCTGCAATGATTCAGGAAATCAGGATAAGTGAGAAAGAGGAACAAGTAACAATGACAACTGCAGAAACTTCATATTGAAAACTCCCGTGTTGAGTTAAAAAAAAACCTACTTGTCTTTTATGTTAGATTTCAGCTGGACACTTGGGTTTCATTCTGAACAATCTTGATAATAAATTAGAAAATTTCAAAGTAAATAAATTAAGCAATTAAAAAACCCAAACCACTGTACTAATTAACACCACTCCTCCTTCCAATTTGTCTTTTCTCTATGCTTTTCCCCACCATGAACTGTATTTATAGAATAAATAGCTGGAGGATTTCCAGCTGATTCCAAGCAAATAAGAAGTAAAATGCATATTTGCTCACAATTAAAATCTTGCATAAAAACACCTTCTTCCAAAATAAACTCACCATTTTCTCTTTATCTTCCTGTTTGCTTCCATCAGACTGAAACTGTAACAAAGACAACCATGTTAATTGTAGCACAGTTAATGTAACAGTTACAGTTTCAGAACACGGCTATCTCAGCAAAAGCATAAACCGGAAGGGTCAAGCATTTCTTAAATGTTTTATTTGCCACATCTGTCAGCATTAAAGTATTTTTAAACAGAAATTCAAATGCATAGATGAAATGCATTCCTTACATTTGGAGGGGCTTTGTACAATTTTGTCCAAAAAGAAGTAGTAACTAAAGCTACAAGGGAACTTGCTACTACATATGAAATATTGAATTTTCTTACTGGAGAGGAAAAAAAATGCCTAAGCATTCATCTTCTACCTAAAAAATCTCAGGACTTCCAATGCAGTTACCAACAGCCATAGATTATTGCCCCATCTTTCTCTCTCAGTAACACTCTCTTAAGCTTTTAGTCTTCCTTATTAAATCACTTTTTCTCTCTGCTTGCTCCACTCACCATGAAAAGCATATTAAGCTACCACACCAGTAAGTGCACAATAACTTTAAAGGTACACTTTAGCATGAAAGCTGCAATGCAATGTTAGTAGTCTAACTTTTAAACTACTGTATGGGTTAACTTAGAGTCAAATTACCTTCAATTATAAGTATTTCTACTGTGTGTTAAATGTAGTCTCACAACTAGAACATGCTGATGGCAACAATGCATTAAAAATAACTTTCCCTATGTTACCTTAACCACTCTGTCACTGACGAATTTCTTCACAGTTCCAACCTAGAGCAAATAGCTAAAATGTTGCTCATTCTTGTCAGAAACACATTAAACTGTTATATAAGTATATTTACAGTAAACCTGCACAAGAGATTCCTATAACCAAGTAATCTCCATTCCACTGTACATATCCACAGAAACAAGGGCTTTCTCACAAACCTTCTATATTTGAATTACAAAGTAGTCCTAACAGTCTGCTGACAGCAATACAATGCATTAGTCCCTTAAACTTATAACTTCCAAATTAACTACGCTGTCAGTGCAACATAGCTATCACTGAAGTTATATCAGTCTTCTCACTGACCAGCAAGAAATGAGCATGCTATAAAGTCAGAGTATTTACCATTGGGAAATCTTACCATTCTGGACGAGCAGATGCCAAGAACTTATACAGAGATATGGAAGTAGGGAAAGTTTCTATGATTTTATTACAAAGACTACATGGAACCCAAAGTTACTGTAGGTCTCTCACCCTATCACTGCGTCTTGGAACCTAACAAGAATAAATTCTCCTGGCAATTTTTTGAACAAAAAGATCTTCAATCCCAAGAATTATCTATGTTCTTAGCTCTGCATCATCAGGTTACCTCTGGACATGAAGCCTCCCCTCAGGCAGTACATAAATTATGAACATTCCAATATTTATTAGTTGCAGTTGAAATAAAAATACTTCTAAGAAAAAAAAAAAAGTTATGAAACTGAAAACTTCCCCTCCAGTACCATTTAGATCAATCAACCTCTCCAATTTTCTGTCGTAAGTTATAATGCTGGGTAACAAAACCCATGATTTTTAAGTTTTGGGGAAGTGGACTGGTCATTCATTGATAATAATAGTAATTAAAAAAATATTTATTCCAAAGTTTCTCTGAGCTGCTGTTTAAAAAAAAAAAAAATTAAGCCCCCTATTGTTGACTTGAGAATAAACCCGAAACTGCTAGTTAAATAGCAAATTGCCAGCAAAGTAGCAAAAGAAATCATTAGCCTCAATCTGAACTACTCAGTACATTCTAAGGGAGTTCAGAACATAAATTCAACTTGCAGCCTTTTAAAACAGGTCATACTGCCAATCCTGCAATAGACACACAGTAAAGATATGGTCAAAAGACAGTAACCCATCTCAAGAAATTAGTTTATTTCTGAAGTTGGCAACTTGAAGTGACTTCCACATCGAACTCAGCAGCATCTAAAGATTTGTCACCGACACAAGACCAACAGCTGCAGCATTCTAACTAGGCAGAACAGGAGGGGAAAAAAACACGGAGTAAAAGGATGCAACATCCCCTGCTTCCCAAGAAACGTAACAGCTGGAATTATTTGTACTGCACATGTATTAGGTTATCAATCTTCATTGACTACATTGTTGCTGTGATAATGTAGAAGGTCCCAGGAAGTCAGTACCATATGTCTGTTGGGTTTTTTCATTATACACACACACACGTAATATTTGAAAATGATATCTAATGAGAAATTAGATATCACTAAATATTCCTGGTTATAAAACTGAAGTGCCTAAAGTTGTTCATAAAGATGTTTATAGATCATAAAATTTATCAGAAGTTAAAATAAGATTCTCCAAGTTTGTCCTTCGTCAAATTTTTTTTTGTTTCAGCATTAGAATATCACACAATTAGCAAGACAAGCATTTTTTGACATCAGAATAATTGGTATTTTTCATGTTTTGACCAGCTGTTGTCTCATACCAACCTCTTTCATAAATGCTTTTCCAAGACGTACTACTTTTGCAAATAAAATGGGATCATGGGACAGATGAGGACCAAGGTAACAAAGCATGCTGAACACTTCCTTTCTCAATTCCTCAAAGCTCTCTGCTTGTTTTGGTGCTCTCTTGTTTGGCAAAGAGGAAATTGGTGACCCTTTAGCTCCTTTAGGTACACCAACTCTGAAAAATAAAATGTGCAGTATTTCACATGAAATAGAAGTGAAAATTTTAGAAACTTATCAAAAATTAAGCTTATTAGTGAATTCACCCTGTAAAGAAATCATTTTTCCCCTGTGCAGCAGCAGAGTTGTGGCTGTTACTTTACCTGCGGTACAGAGGCTCAATTGTCACGTGGACGAGCTGGCAAAGAGCGATCGCAATCGGCTTGTGCGAAGTAGCATAAAATGGAGGCATCTGATCCATAATACTTTGTGCATGGTGCCAATCACCAATTTTTAATAAGGCTTCCAATAAGCCAAGTTTCTGATTATCAGGAGGCTGCAAGATAATAAAGAAAAAGTATGTTCATAAAGTCTCCTTAATACTTCTCCTTAAGCAGCAATCCACAGCTAGAGAAAAAACCCCTGTGTATCAACTGTGTAATAAAAACGTATGCAAAATAAAACTTAGCTAGACATTTAGACAACAAGCAAACTTCAAAAGAAATTATAAACCAGTCCACGTAGAATTTAACATCTGGATCAAAGAAAAAGTTAAAAATAAAACAGAAATTTATTAAGTTGTCTGATTTATGTCTAATCACATACTTTTCAAACTGTCACAATCTATTGCAGCTTATTTCCTTACAGGACATTTTAAGAACAATGCAAGCACTTAAGAATCCTTTATGCTGCGTGTTTTTCAGGGTCTAAAAGCACAAACTTTTCTTGCAAAAGCAGATTAGAATAAAATAAAAGTTAAGCCACAAATAAAATAAAAGTTTATTAGAATAAAATAAAAGTTAAACCCTTTCTCTATCTTCGTGTGCCTGTACCATAAGTTTCGCACTAGCATCTATTATAGGAGACTCTAGACTTAAGTGCAAGTCTACACAAAGTTTTCCAAATATTCCCTTTGCAATACAGCATAATAGGAAATTGGACTCTACAATTAAGGTCATGTCCTGAAGCACTTTTTCAGTGGCACAGTATTGATATATTTTATTGTTATAAATTGGTTTTCCCTGGCCTCCAAGGTTAAAGTCTATTCTTAAGTGACTAACAGTAAGGAACACTAGCTGTAAGTAACTACAAGGCTAAGATGACACCCAGGGAAGGAAGACTACAAGTCTAGGACACAATGTGTTTATTATTTTAAAGGAAAATACAATTTTATTTAAACCACACAAGCAGAGAAGGCCGACTGACAAGAACAATAATTAATTACAAAACAGACATTCCTATGGTTCTACAGTTTGTGTGGCTTTTTTAGTAGTTTTTTTTTTCTTTTAAAACTTTAACACTGGCAAATATTTTTCTGATAGTTTTGAAAATAGAAAACAGCATAGCACATGGTAACATGCAGAGGAAAGTTTCAGAGCAAAACATAATTATAAGGTCTCTATTCATGCTGAACTTATGGAGCTCACACACTGCTTGACTTTTGGGTAAGCAAGTTCTGACATGAGTTCTCCAAAAGCCAAGACATGCCTGGCACAGAGGGGTCAGTCCAGAACTGCTGTCAAACCCATTCTTGCTGCCCACACTCTGACCTGCCCAGATCTCCTATCACACAGTTACAGCAAATGCATCTTAAAAGGCAAAAGCAGGTAGCACATTTGTCAAGACTAAATTATTCATACTGGAGTCCTGAGATAATAATGAATTTTAACCACACAAAATAAGCACTTTGTGGATTTAAAAGAAAAGTCAGGTCAATAATGTTAAACACTGCTTTCCTTATGCAGGCATTTATTCCATGATACTGTATCAAAAGTAGTACATTAACATGACATGCTGGATACAATGTACCTAAACTTAGACTGTCAACAGCTTTCACATGTAGTTACTCCCCTAACTGCTATGAAGTGCACAGCTAAGCACATAGAAAAATACTTTTAACACAGAAACAAGCTTGTCAAGAAACAGCACTTACTGCATAACAGTGTGTGCAGTCACAGAAATTGGTTTTTGTTAAGTACAGTTCTTAATTTTCCCATCACACAGGCTCAGACTTTGTCATTTTAATCCTTCAGAAAAATGCTGCAGTTTCTGCTAGAGCTTAAAATTCCCTAGTTCTTAATCCTAAATCTTAGCCATAAAAACTGTCTTAAGTGCTCTGACATTACTTGAAATGCATACACTCCCCATGTCCCATCAAGAGTTTATTTTTCTATCAGAACAGGGTGACAAGCACAGTTCAAAAAATTCTGGGCAGCCCCATCTGACTGCAGAGAAGGTAGACCAAAGCAGTGGTGTAAGCAAAAGGGAGGGGGATCAGAAATTTAGAGTGAAAGGAATGGGTTTAAGCAGGAGCTGTGGCTGCAGTTGAGAGCCAGAGGGCAGTGACTGTATCAGATGCCTGAGGGAATAAAATGGTATTAGATTTTTCAAGCCAGGGAAGAAAAATGAAAAGAGGAAGGTAGGTCAGAGATTAACAGAAGCAAGGTGGAGTAGAAGAAGTAGGAAGAGGTAGACAAACCAGATTGATAAGGAATCCAAGAGGATACAGAAAATCAAGAACAGAAACTGTCAAGACTGATGGGTCCCTCCCCCCAGTCCAGCATGCCACTTAAAATTACAAATATCAAGCATTCCTTTTTCTTTCTTTTTTGTTTTAAATAAGGTGTTTAAGAAGTACTTAAGCACTCAAATGAAGATGACAACAGAATGGCTCCTAAGAGATTAAATAATTTTGTTTCTAAAGTAAGGCTTAGACACACTAAATCAAATTAGACCTAGGGCATGAATATGACATAGTAGGAACTTAAATGAAGAGTATAAATTTACACGTATGGAGATACAGGTTTAAAGGGAGCACAGTCAATAGTTACAACTAAAAATCTTCAGTTATAAGCTTTTTCTACAATGCAGAATAATTATAACATTCCTAAGTCTGGCAAATTCTTTATGTCCCAATTCTTGAGAGAAATAAGGAATAAACTCTTATTAATGTCTTTATTTTTATGAAATCAGCTACGATTATACTATCATGCATCCTAGAAGTGCAGCTGTTAAATGTGAAGTGTATGAATGCTGGACATACTTAGTAGAGCCAATACAACAAAAGGAAGGGAAGAAATCAATTAGCCATTGAACCAAGAATATTTTATGTACACAAATGCAGAACAAACCCTAAACCATGCATTTTTGCACATTCAATATAACAGAAGTGCGGCTGGAAGACAAATACAAGCCATACAAAAAGTACATAACTGTTCTTCAAATAAATACCAGCATGTTTTTATAACAATTGTTTTGTTTAATGTAATTTAAATAATTTTATTGAAAAGAAAGCTACTCAAGTCACACCTTTTCAGTTTTCTCCTCCTCTTTTTCCTTTTCTTTCTCCTTTTCCTCAGTCTTTTCAGATGATAAGACGACCATTGTAAGTTTTCTGACAATTTGTTTAGCTTCCACTATCTCTCGCTTGTGCTCCTCAATGATGGCATTATCCCCTGGTAGAAGCTGAAAAAACAGAAGATTATATCTGAAAATTGAAGTGACCAACTACTACTGTGGATCACCTGAGCTTGGAGAAGAACTTTGTCCTTTCTTGCTACTAATCAGACAGTCTTTCAGGGAATCAGTTTCTTTTCCTTTCTACCACCATCCCCAACAGGGAATTACACTAAAAACAGACTACTCTGAAATCAAGGACTCATAAGAAATAATATCACTCTACTTCTTCATAATCATTGTCTGAGCCCCCTTGCCCTCCAATTTACCATTCAGCTGTAGCTTTACGGTAACAATTACACACATACTCCATGATAACATTAACACAACTCAGTGCCTTTAATCCAAGTGAATATTCAAAATACTGCTCATCTAACAGGAAGAAAAATTTAAACACCAAGGAAAACCAGGTAACCTACTTAGCCACACATTTTGATTGCACCTATATTTTGAAGAAATACCATTTAAAGCTTACCAAATTTTTTATTTATGAGCAATGTGGGTTAAACACATGTAACATCTGTTCTTTAAAAACCAACTTAGATAAAAGTACCTAACACAAAAAAACCTCAGCATAGTCTTGTACTTGAGAATAATCAGGGTGAGGAATATAAACCTACACTCAGAAGTTAAAAGGTCATGTTGTGAGACAAAAGAAAAGCTCTTTTTCTGACAAAGTCAAACTTCAATTTAGCTCCTGAAGATCACACTTTCCCTGCAAGTAAGTAATCAAAACTTACTACAGTCATGACAACTCTTTGATACAGTCAGTCATCTTTTCTTCTACTGTTTTTAACAAGATAAGATTTTTATTGGTTTTTCTTTGCCCAAACTGATTATAGAAGGAGGAAAGAATTCCTCCATTTCACGGAAATTTGGGGAAGAACAAATTCCACTTGAAAAGGTAAAAGTTTTAAGGATCTGCATTTTTCTCATTTGAAAACACAGGAAACCTACTAAGCTTCACCAAGAAGCACCTAGCATGGAATTTCAATGGGTAAACTGCATCTCCAAGATGCCACACATTCTATATGGCTGTGTATACACACACACTAATTGAGAACAGTTTTTACAGGCTTGGAAGGACAGGGAGGGCAGAGGTGGGGAGAACATTCTCAATATGAGCAATAATCCTGGCAGTGCTCTTGTATGGGAACCACACAATGAACACCCATTCAGACTCAATACCTACATGCTAATTATTTTGTAGAAACTTTCATAGCAAGTTAAATTAAGCCTGAACTGAAAAGAGATTAAAAAAATATACCATCCCAAACATGCAGAGACAGAGAAACAGGCAGAGAGATTCTGGAATGAGACTGAGAATCACCATCATGCAGGTGAACAGTGCAAATGACTGCAGGGGCCCTTGAGCCGTGAGACTGACAGAAAACCTGCCCATACCTGCACAAGCCTGAGCTGAGATTGCACAGGCAACTGTAACCCCAAGTCTGAGCATGTTTCGTAAGCTTACAAACATTCTTTAAAAAACAAACATTATCATCACACATTCCTCACTCCACACCAATTATCTGAGACATGCACTCCTACTCTTGCTCCACCCAACACATTTTCAGCCAAAATACTCCTACAGAGCCAGAGACAGTTACTGATGAGTCAATATCGATGAGATTGTCACTAAGGCTATGAAATGCCACACTAACTAATGCCAGGACTAGCTTCCAAACCTTCCACAGATATAACCAGAACTCCTTCCTTGATTTCAGTGGAAGAGTTGAGTCTTAAAATTTCGTAAGACTATCCATGGATATTCTGAAATTAAAAATTCTTGTATAATGTAAAATTAATCTGATAACCACAACATTCTGTTAACCACTCATCAAACTGGAATGTTGGTTGGTTGATAAGACTGTCAGACTGCAGAGAGTAAGTCTCCGACTGTATCTGAACACCTAAGTCCATATCCTTGCTTCAACCTAACAAATGGTCAGAATTCTTGTAGAGAATGAGAGGCCTATTCAGGAACATGCAAACATTAAAAAAAAATCATCCTACTATTAAACTAATAAAATGTTTGGAGCTAATTGTCCTACCACTTTTCTCAAAAACTGAGCTTTTAAAGCAAAACTCAAAGGGTGAAGCTCTTAAGGAAGGTTACTTGGGTATTTACCTCCAACTTCCTACTCTGCCAGAAGGTAAACAATCTGGAGGATGTTACACAAATAATTCAAGTAAAGTTTCTCAGCATTCATATTTCAATGTGTGCTTATTTGAACACGTGGCATTAAGAAAGCGCTGAAAATTTTAAGAGTCATTAAATATTGTACACCTACAGATATTACACAGAATATCATGAATCTGAAAATTTAGAAATAGGGTGAAGTATCTGATTTTCTTTTTTTTTAAATGTCCTTAGCTTTGGCATCTAGCAGAGTAGTACTGTCACTTACATGAACATAAAGATCTTCCAAATCTATGAGATTATGTTGCAAAAGGACAGCAGCAACTCTGTATAAGGAGGAAGGGGTCTCACCACTTGGATCCTAAAATGGACAACAATGGAAATTTAAGAAAAAAACAATCAGACCACAGCAGAAGGTTATGAAACAGGAACCACTCAATTCCTGTTCAGATTAAATATATTAACCCACAGTTCTCCTTGTTATCATGTTATTTAACTGCTATTAGTCACAAGTCACTAGACTTAACTGCAATACACATTCAGTATTTTCAGAAACAAAAACTTTAAACTACCTTCATGCTCTATGGTGCTTGTATGCAATTCCTAGCAATATATTTAAATAAAACCCCTTCAGTTTATTATCAAGTATCAACCATGACTCCCCTGCAAATATGTTCCTCACTCCTGGGGATAAGTCCTGTTTATAATGTACAGTCTCTTTGTTCATGCCAGTCCTTACATAACTCTACAAGTTCAAGTAGAAGGTATCAAGATTGTTTTCAGCTCTTTTAAGAGAACATTAAGCATTCTCCTGCAAAATATGGTAAGAGACTCCCATTCAAAAAATGAAATTATTGCTTTTAATACCAGAATTTTACAACTTAAAAATTAATTTCTATGTAAAAAACCAAAAACAACCAACACCAACAAAAACCTGCAGAAAATGTTATTACTGACTGTAGTTCAACTACCAAGCATGAAACCCAAAAATTAAGAACGGAAATACATTACCTGATAAAATTTGAATTTGAACCCAAGGATATGGCATAGAGTTTGAGGTTCACACATGTACATATAAGACTCTATCAGTGGTACAAAGAAATCATCATACTCAGGCCTGCACTCATAGACTTCTAGGATAATATCCAAAACTCTGTTAGGATCAAGATTGAAACATCCTAGTGGAGAAGGAGAGAGCAGAAAAGTTTAACATCGCTAATTTTCATCTTCAGTCTGTTTCTAAAACACAAATGCATTAACTTTTAAAATTAATTCTTTTCAGTTAAGCTTGAGCCTGATTTATCAATAGCAAAATAATCTGGATCGTCTATAAATACAGCACTGATCATTTTGACTTGTTGAATATTGAACTAGGCAAAAATACTAAACAGGACTTCCAACCCAGATTACAGCAGAAGTAGAAATGAACACCTGAAAGGGAACATTTAATAGTTAAAAACCTGACCTCACCAGCACCACAGGGCCAGCAAAAGGCATGGGCTGCTGCCTCTTCCCTCGTGCTGCCACACATATTTATTCAGTCACACAAATCAGACAGCTAGTAATTATTTTACACCCCAAAACCTGTTCTGGTTTGAGCTAGACCCTGATCCTCCTGTTGGTACTGCCATGTCAATTCAGCGTTATTGCCAGCAGAAGAGAGAACAGTTTCTTTATTTGAAGGGGAGCACAAGCAAAGATACAGATCAGGTAAGCTAATGCTGAAATCATACCTGTATTTTACTACATAAACTCTTCCACCAAACCTCCAGAAGACATACTTGAAGCAGAAATACTACTTTTATTCAAAAAATCCACATCTAGATATTTTCTTTAGTGTGCCATGACATGTTTTATCCAGGCACATTCACTATGCAGATATATAACTGCATCAGTCTTTCCTTCCCAAAAGCCATTTCCATTAACACCAGAACCTACTGCAAGTTAGTACTTTAAAAGAATTGACACATTGTACGAAGTCTATTTGCAATTCCTAAAATTCCAGAAAGAAAAATGTCTTATCACAAAATTCCTCAAACTGAGAGTATTTTTTCACTGTAATAACTAGCAACACCATCCTATTCTCTTCATCCCTCCCAAAATAAGTATTATTGTTACAGGCATTTGACACTCAGGCAAAACACTTTGATAAATGAAAAATTATTTTTTGTATAAGATAGCAGTGTAGCCTTTTGCCCATTACTGCACTGGCACCATATGAGACAGGCACTGGTGCAAAAATCAATATATTGTATAGAACTCTTTATTCAAAAAGAAAGTATAAAACAAGGGTAATTACAGGTATTTCCTGTTTTTAACATTTTGCACTTTGACTGTGAGATTCTCATCATGACTCAACTTAGAAATATGGAAAAATCACTAAAAGAACTAGATAAAGGAAGAACATTTACTACTTCTCATTTCTCTTCACAAGGAACCACTCATTCAACATCTTCAAGAACAAAAGAATGTTCATGCATTGAACTGATACATTCAATAGCAAAAAGCATTACTTTATGCTCCAATCTGCCTGCTGAGACAACAAGCACATCTTCAAAAGATGCCAAATTCACAGCATGCATATCTGAGGCTACACCATAAATTCAGTATCTAAGGTTAAGTATGCCTACACAACATTCCCAAAATTATTTTTTCCACAGAAACAGGAACTTCAAGACACTATAATTCTATCCAAGGTGATTTACTCTCTGTAGTCATAAGGTCATATAGGAAAACCAGTGCCCGTATTCTTTCAATAATTTCCTTACCTATTAAAGATTTGATATTTTCAAGGATTAAATCACTAGTGATATTTCCAGATAAGTCTTGACCCAGTTCTGCAATGAGCTTTGCATAACCTTCATTCTCCTCTCTTAGCAAATTAAACTTCTGTTGCTTATAACTGCAAACAAACAGAAATTAAATACTGTTGTGTAACATGCATCCAGTGAAGCTTATTTATGCTCTTAGCAATTTGCTATACTAAAAAATGCTAATTTTGAACACATTTTTAACAACTTGTCATTTACCTGAGCTATTACAAAAACTATTAAATGCAGTACATGAATACCTGCAGGGTAGCGAGCACTCTCCAAACAAATCCAGCTCTTCTTTTATTTCCAATGCAGACCATTAAAAAGATTAGACTTACATTTAACAGGAAAGCTTGTTCTACACACTACTCTGGAGAACTGCTCTGTGGCAGTCCATGCTTAAGGACCCATTCTTGTTTCAAGTCATGTTCTTTGAGACTGAGAATGAAACATTGGATGCAGAGACAGAAACCAAACATACACCAAAAAAACATAACCTATGTTGCCCAAACTAAAATAACTATGCCTAGTTATGAAAACAAAACCTATTCTTAACTGATGCAAGAGCAATAATTAATTTTCTTATACTTTGTAAATTCACATGTCACAAATAAATACTAATTAATCTGCATATATGGAATCCCTGTAGCAAAAGCCATAGCTCACATGAGAAAGATTTTATACTTCTCAAGAGTTTGAAAACTAAGGGCTAACAAAATTCTTTTGTCAAAGGCAAGTTAAAGTGCAACAAAACATATTTCTCAAAGAAAACTGAGTATCTTCAAAGAAACATTGCACTTGGTAGAAAACATTGTTACCAGACTAATCATCACTGTCCTTCCCCACCCACTCCCCAAACAACCCTTGCCCCGAAACTTACAATAGTTTTGTCTTTATTTTAACAGATTTTTGATTGAACTGTTGAGACTGCTTGATGAGTCCCAATGACTCCAGCGTCTCTGGATCTAAACGCTCCTTTAGGACAGTGTCAGATACAAGATACTAAAAAACACAAAAACACACACCAAATTTGTCAATTACAAAGACCTAGAAACCACACAGTTACTTTATGCTACATGTGCATTCTGACTACAACACAAAAAAATTTGCATTTTGCTTCAAACACAGAAGCAGACAAAACTGAGACACTACTAACTGAAACTGGAATTTTACAGTGATAGATTTTATATACAAGAGCACCTTGAAGAAACAAGCCTTAGTCTAACTGCTGGTTACAAGTATACATTGCATAGCATCCAGGGACATTACTACCAAGAACTGCATATTTACAAAGCATATTCTCATATTCTGGGAAAAAAGTCTTGTTTTAATATGCTGAACTTTCCTAAAAATCAAGCTTATTCCATGCATTTGGGAATGCTACTTCTAAAGACAAGAGGAGGTTGCTTAAAGAAGCGCAACCCAAAGCATACTCCAGAAGCAAAATTTCAGTTGAACTTGCAGGTGAACAATTTTAAGTTCTCTCAAAACTCTTTAAAGAACTCAAGGGAGAGCTGTACTATATTCTTCTATCACAACACTTTGGAGACAAATTTTTAAATTATTTGGGCATTTGGAAAACACTCTTATAGTCTTTCCTGGAGAAAAAAAAGAAAAAAGCAAGCTTCAACGCTCTTATTTTTCTTGTCATATTTTGACATGCACTTTTGCCAAAAGACTTCCTCAGTGCAACTTACCAAACAGGCCAATACCAGTTGTGTAAAATGATCCCTCTTATTTTTTTCTTCTAAACAACTTGTTTCAATGTCTACAAAAGAAGATGAGGGAAAGAAAAGCAATCATTACTTAAGAAATTTTGAGTTTCTTCTTTTAGTAACTATTGTGATAAATGCTAATGATAACACAAGGCAAAGCAACTTACTGATAACACGGTAGCTTCTTGCCTCTTCCCACCCACTCATCCCCCATAGGGTTCACATAATATTTTGACGACAATTCTCACATATCCACAAGTCTCATGAAAAGGTAAAACAGAAACCAGAGGAATGCTGCAATAATTTTTCTTGCCCTTCCCTTTGTTGCAATAATACTTATGGCAAGCATTAAAGATCAATAATAAGCACAAAAACAGAAATACGAACCGCTGAAGAGAACTGCATGATCCTGGCCTTAAGGTAATGTTCTAATCTCTTTCCCTGTGGCATCAGAGAACTACCATTTACTGTCTGCCTGCAGTCTTTTACCAGCTATGGTTCTGTATTACCATTAATTTCTTCCGTATTGTCAACTACTGAAAGCAATTCGGTCCTATGGGAAGACAGGCTACGGAACACTGGCCAGGGAAGCAAACCTTCTAAAGCAGTTTTAAAAAAGCACATTGTTACAGGAAGTGAGCAGCTGCAAAAGGAGTAGAAAACTCTGTAAAAGAATGACAACCCACCACACATACCCACATTAAAATCAGACCCATAGAGAAAACATCAGCAACAAAAACGTGAGAAAGAAGACCCTAAAGAGACTGAAAACCAGTGATACAGCAGGGTGGAAGTGGAGGCAACAGACCAGCCAGATCAGCCTGGACCTTAGCAGCCAAGACTCTCAGCCAAAGAACAAGCTGCAGTAAAAAATTTGTCCAGGGAGTGTGGATGAGTGGAAAAACCAAAATTCTCATATATTGAAACACAGAAGGAATTGGGAAAAAAAATCCTGATAGCAGCAAATACTGATTAGAGTAAAAAAGGGTTAGAGGAAACAAGCAAGAAATTGTCAAATGTCCTTTGTCCCAAAGTCTGAAACGTAGCTCCTTAGCCATACTATTCTCTGCTACTAGGGAAAGGATGGCGTTTGGCTACACACTAATTTAAGGAAAGCGGGAAAAGAAAAATAAATAGAAAAAGGCAGACAGATACACTAGTTTCAGTTATTCAAGTAGTCCAAGAAGCAGCTAATCCAAGTCTTCTAATGCAGATTAAAAAAGAAAAGGACATCAGTGTAATACTGCATTATGAAAACTAGTTATTACAAAATGATGATACAAGGACACAGAATGAAACAGTATGAAAAAAACAAAGTCAAAATTTATCATTCAGATGTATAAAACCAAGGCTGCACATGCAAACTTAATGAGGTGCCTCTCTTCACAGGCAACCACAGCACAGAACATGCCTCACTCCTTCCATACACAGAAAACATAGGATCTGTGGTGACCAGACCAGCAAAAGCATTTTCTGAAATTTGTTGAAAAACACAGACTTGGAGCAAGACAAAAACTGCAAGCAGTTAAAGCTGGAAAACATGAGGGAACAGCTTTGGATCAACATTACAACATAAAAATCCAGAAGTTATCACCAGAATAAGACGTGCACATCTTTAAAGCTTGCTCAGCTGGCAGATAGTGACTTGATGCCATTCGCCTTTAGATTTCTGGACAATTAGCATAAGCTCCATTTCACTAACAGTGACTGTACAGACAAAAATACTTATAGAACACATTCTGAGGAGAAAGGATCTACCTACCAGTAAGTCAACTTTTATTTAAAATATTTAAGAATGATAACATCACTAAGTCACTGATTCCATTAGCTAACATCCAACATTCTTACAAGCTAGCTCCTTTAACTATTCTTGGCAGATCAACTTCCACTGCCTTTAATAGGCAAACTTCTGGAAACTATAACAGAACAAAGCAGAATGAAAAGACATTAACAAGTGAGGTACAGATACACTGAGGAAGAATCAACACATGCTTTGTAAAGAGAAGTCATGCTTTAGATTTAATGAAATTTCCTGAAGCAGCAGATACACAAAACATTAATTTCTCCAAGTCTGTTGCAATGCTAAAAGGAAGGGAACCCAACTTACCTAATATGCAGAATACATCAGCAAGGATAGAAGGCATGTCTTCTCGGAATTCCTAAGAAGAAACAAGATCCCGTTTAATGAACATAGAAATTCCAATATGCACGCCTAGAAAATTTTTGCATTATATAAAACAACACTTCATCATAAAGTTCAGATTAACTAATAATGCATATTATTTCTATTATTCATAATTCATATTAATAATGAATATGCTTAATCATTGACTAATATCTAATATAAGAGCTGTACTAATTATTGATATGTAGTGAAACCCCATAACATTGAAATGTAATTTAAGTGTATTTTGTGACCAGGGACAAAACCCCCTGGTTATTCCCTCCACCTCTTTAGCCCAAGGGAACACCCTATGTGAGGAGCAGCAGCCTGGAGAGTGACCTGCAGTTTCTCAGACACCAAACAGATTACGATTTCTTACAGCAACCAAAGGTGCAACATTTCACACACCACCCCAACAGCAAGGTGCCCTACAGCCTTGCCTTCCCTCAACACCGATGCTCAAGTTCAAAAAACCTAAAATGGTTACACTAGATTATTGCAACACATTTTTCCTTAATGTTCCATACACATCAAAACAGCAACTTCCCAAAAATAAGAAATCAGTTCTAGAAGATTTTTTAATGTATTTTTCCTGGTTTGCTTTTTTAAGAAACAGTGATATTTGGTAAGCTTGGAAGTTTAGAGGAAATTACTCTTTTCCCTATTTTCTCCACTTATTCAAAGCATTTTAAGAAAAACCTTTTTTAAACAAAAAATAAGTCTAATGCATTATTTCAAAGGCCATCGCAGAACTTGGACATCCCAACAAGTAAAATGGCAGGCATTGTCACACTGTTATAAAAACCAGTAGGTGGTATCACAGATGTGCTGCATGAGCACGTGACATTTGTTTCTAGCATTTATTAAAAACTTCAGTCTTCATGTGCTCTTAAAAAATGACTTAATTTTTAATTTATGCTGAAATGAACACATCTATTCCTCACCATGAAAAGCAGAGGGAAAAAATGAAACCCTGCCAGTCTACATATATATCAAGTGCACACAAAAAGAACTGTACAAGAACGATTTTTTAGACACTTAAAAGAAAAATCTCTTGAATATTCTTCTGCTTGGATTTCATGTGGACTTTAATAAGAAAGATTTTAGTAAGTATGCAGATATTACAAATATATACTTACTATGACATCACCAAGAACATTAGAAGCTTGATCATGCTTCAAGTTTCCTCTGACAACGTGGTAAGCAAGCTCGTACAAAGCCTGCTGGATATCTGTTGAAAGACAGGAGATGATTAAGGAACATACTAACTAATCCTTCGTCTACCTGCTAAAGCAATGTTTCCTTGCTGTAGACTTCAGACCGCGGACAAGTAAAGGGGATATGCTTCCCTTATCAATAAAGGGGATTACTTTGTTATCACTGATCGATTAAAATTGATCATCAATATCTAAGATTTCACACAAGCATAAAGTGAGCGACGATCCACTTTCTCTAGAAAGTTCATGGAATAACAGTAAAATGGGAAGAAAAATTACCATCCTGCAGATAGTAACTTGAGTGTTGACAGTTGGCTTAACAAAGACACCTTTCCCTTGTAATTCACATAAATATCATATTATACATACACAGAAAACATTTCAGTACTTTCCTAGTCATGTCTCATCAGATATGCTCTCAAAAACCATTTCTCTAGAAGAAAGTAAAATTTAATTGGAGAAAAAAGGCTTGATTAGGATTATTTTTTATTTAATTTTTTAAGGAAAGTCTCCTATAACTCAAGAATGTAACCTTACAAATGCTTGTAATAAGCTGAAGCACTAAACAGAGGTATTCCACTTGAGAAAAACCTTGCAGTGTCAAACATGGTGGTTGTAAAACCAGCCGTGAGAAACCTGTAAGGTTCTTAAATACGACACAAAAAATGTTGTGTTTTTACTACATGAAAAATAACAAACGCCTATGCTTTCACCGTGCACTTTTACCACATGGTTTGCTCAATAAACTATATTCACTAACAAGTTATACAGATCTTAATGCCTTAAACCAAGTACTCAATAATGTGGTGACTACAGACCACTGTGGGCGAATTAGAACAATTAATTTTTTAAATAGATATTCTAAATAAAAATTTTAAAAAATATTTTTAAGTAGGATAATTTCACACTTGCACACATTAGGGTTCATATATTTAACTTTTATTTTAAAATCTAGTTGTATGCTGAGTTTGCAAAATGGAATTCCATTTTCTACAGCACAGATCAAATACTGGGCAATGCTGCCACAACCCACTACAAAGAAATCTCTGGATGTCTGAAAGCAATCCTTGTAGGGGATGTTTGTATTTGTAGGATTCACCTTTAGCAGGCACTAATGGTCACCCATACATGAATGTTCCAAGCACATACATGCAAAGGTACCATAATCAACTGTTTCCAGGCTTGTTTGTTATTTAACTAAAACCAATCAACAAACCACACGACTTACCTCTGAAACCCACATCATGGTTTTTGTTTTCACTGAGAGCACGACACAGTTGCACACTAAAATAAAACAAATATTTTTTTAAAAACCCATTAGATATTAGCATACACACACACAAATGTTTTGGGGTTCTTTTTTTTGGTTGATGCTCTGGCTAAAACAGCTTTAGATTTGGGCAGTGTAAATGGATGACTACATTTTAATTTTTCCACAGTAAACCCTAATTCAGAGAACTTACACAGCAAAGAAACACAAGACTCCCAATAGATCTTATACACGTATAAATATTCTTCCTAACACTACACCTCCTTGTGAAAAGTAAGAACATGAGGCAATGTGGAAGCATGGAAGTACTAGCAATAACCTACTGTCATTATCCAATGAGGGAATGCCTCTCATAGAATTACTCTGACTACGGTAGTTTTCAAACTCTTGCCTGTAAAAAACTTTTAACACTAAACTATTTGCATGATTTCCTCGTGCAATGTTTCACCAAGAGCAAGACAGAATTTTTCTTTATTCTAGTTCCTAAAAGAATCCACTCTAGGAAGCAAAAACCGGTCATGTTGCATTGTCACTGGCTGCTCCCAGGGCGCCCTCAACCAAACAGCCATATGCAAAAAGCACTTTAACCTGTGCAGACTGTTACATGAGATAAATTAATAGTTTTCTGTGTTATAAAATAAATGCTTAAAGAGCAGGTTTCTTCACTACACTGACAGCTCAGAAATGGACATACTTTCAAGACATAAGGATCTTCTCTCTTCTCTACCACTACTGTCACCACAGTGTGAGGTTTCAAAAGCAGTTTCATATTTAAAAGTGACAGTATTTTAAAAAGGGTCGTGATTTACCTTTATTGTAACAGACACCAGGGAATATTTTAAGAACTTTTGTCACATTTGCACATTTTCAACCAAAAGTTCACATATTTTTCAAAGTATCTTTCATGTGCAGAAACTGAGGAGGGTATCAGAGCTATGCCTCATCCCTACACAAGATGGCAAGACTACAGTTTGCTGTGGAAGCCATTTTAAGCTGGCTCAAATAAGGCAGATATGTACAATTATTACAGAGGCTTATCACAAAAAAGAAACAATAAAAAATAGTTCTGTAGCAATCCATTACTCATTCTATTTGCATCCTATATAGATTATCACTTCTCTAGCAGGACTAAACAGCTGTTCTAGCCATCAAAGGATTATAATTAGCAAATATAAGGTATACACACCCTTTAAAGACAACTGGAAACTAGGGAGTTTCACACATAACATTATCAATAGAAACATAGAAGCTCAGCAAAAAGCAAAGATATGGCTAAGATGCCCCAAACGCTATTGAAGAAAAGGCGATACATTTGGAAATAACCAGAATAGAGACTGCAAAACAGGGTAATTTTTTTTCATGAATGGTAAGTAAACATTTTTTTAAAAAATAGATTTTTTCCCCCAGCTGTCCCCAAAGAGTGTATCAATTCAATAAAAATCAATTTTCTTAAATTTGAATTACTCCTTCATAGAGAAGGTACCCTACAAGCACTCATTTCTAAGTTCTGTATACAAATAACAGTAAAGTGAAACATCAGATTCCAAAACAAATTATCTGAGATACACACTTTGACCCTATGTCCTAAGACGGTATCCTTAACCAGGTTACAAGAGCAACAACCCTGTCTGCTTGGACTGCTGAGTTCATTTAAGTACATCTTAATACAAAATCAGAGTTTCAACCTCTTCCCGTTCCCTTTCCAGCATTATCAAACTAGTATTAACAACTTCACATTACTTTAAGACACAAATCTGTTTGATCAATATAGTAAGAAACTCTAAGATGAATCTGCAAAACAACATGCTTAATATTTGCAATTAGAACCCCCTGAATTTTTAAATTGGAGAAAAAAAAAAGAAGGCAAAAATATTTCTTTTTATGCTTCTATTCTTTTCTAGAGGCACTCTCTCAAAGGAATACCACCTTTCCTGAAGGTGCTGCCAGGCAGTACAGATGCACTGATTTAATGGTTTGTTACTGCAGAAATGGGACACATTCACCAACACTTCCTCAGCAGCACAGTTTTAGCCCTCCCATCAGTTACATCAGTGCAACTGACACACCTGGCAGAAAACTGGTCAAAACCCCAGTCTTTAGCCACTTCTGCAAGTTGAAGCACTTACCAGGAGGCCATAGAGGCACCCTGGTGACTGAAGACAAGGCAGAAGCCCTCCTTTCCAGTAACAACAAACTGAGAGATTAGCTCATCTAGTCTCAGCTGAGTGCATCAAAACAGATGGACCTTCACAAGAAAAGAAATATCAATGCTGGTACAGTCTGGTAAGTGTTAATTTGACACTTACTACTCTGACCTGGTAGCTCATTGCTGCAAGCTTAGGATGGAGAACTTCCCTGCTCTACTAAAACCTACATCTCTTCATCTGAAATTAAAACTGTGTAATGCATGTAGGATACAATTAAAAAATAGGATAACCTAGAAAGCAAAAATATTTTTAAAAAACCACACAGAATCACTTTTGAAAACCAGAGTTTCAAAATTAAATTTATTTTGGACTATGATGGGATAGACTTGCTTAAAACACAAATTCTGAAGCAGTGTGAACAAGTTTGCGCGGCAGAGGCAGCACCGGAACTGAGGCCTCCCAACTCATACACCACGTCCTATAACCTCCATTTCACTCCCACACGTGGATTAAAGCACTAATTATCACAAAGTGCATGTGCCTGCTAGTATTTAAGTATATGCATAATTCAACTGATGTAGGTAGTTCTCTAGTTGAGATAAAGTACGATCAATGGCATTGTGCAGTCAGGATGGCACAACTACAACGAAACTCTCTTTTCCTGATTCTCACCCCTTCACTTGCATGAGAAATGTTACAGTGTTGAGTTGAAGTAACAAACAAGCTGGAAGTGCCTGAAAGATCCAGTCTCAAAATTTCACATTCACAGAATGTTAAGCTTCTTCAGTTTATCTTGAGGCTTAACATATTGCATAAACTGCCGGGCAAGTACTTTATTAAAGCAGCCCCCCCCCCCCCCCCACGCTAAATGCTCCTTAATGTGTTGAATCTCTCACAAAACAAGGTAAGGTACCAGTTCCTATATGTGTTATAAATGTCCATGTGGGCTGCAGTCATAGACCAGCATCTTCTTGTGGAAAACACAACAATTTTCCTACAAGGACAGTACACACAAATTGGTCTACAGGGAGTCCAGGCTGAGCAGCATAAGTAGTCACCCTCAGACTTCAACTTCATCTGTACACCAGTATCTGGCAGTAGCAAATAAATAAACATAATTTAGTAAACTGTACTTAGAGAAGGATCTGAACAAAGAAGTGACAGGTAAGATGACCACATCCTGACCAATGTAGTTTTGGCAGGTACACACACTTGAAACTACCACATTTATGTATTTGTATTAGATACTATTACACAGCAGTAGCTTGATTAACTAAATCCAAAGCTTGTACAGTTTTGAACAATGTCTCGGAAGCAAATGGTCACCACTGCATTACTAATTAACATTATGACACTCTAAGACACACAAAATCCTTACCTTCTGACTTCTGGATAGTACTGTTAAATCATGACAAGTCGATCACATGATCGAAAATATCACACCATTCAAACAAAAAAATAGAGCAATTATTTTAAGCATTCATTATTAACCCCAGCAGAAGTAGAAATGCCAAATTAAAACAAATTATGTACTTCTCTCAATATAGTTTCATATTCCCCCAAAACACAGAAATGTGTTTTCATTTAAGTAACTACTAACTGCCAAAATACTATCTCAACTGATCTAGTCAGATCATGTAAGCCATTTCATGCTCCAGCAAGTAAATATTTTTTCCGTAAGAACTAATCTTTTCTACTAATTATGAGGGGGTTTTATTCCCTTAAGAAACCCACAAAAACCTTCTAGATGCTTGTAAATCTTCTATTTGTTAGTAATGTCCATTTTGTCCTTCTGCAGTATCCTTCCCCTTCCCACTTTTCTAACATCATTATAATGCGTTGTCTCAACTTTGAACCACAAAGCCCAAGAGTGAACTTATGCCTAGAACTAATTTTTATTCTTGGGCATACTGGTATCAGATAAATAATTCAATAAAAATAAGTAGTGTCATTGCATTTATTCCCTTTTTACTTTAGTATTTAAAAACATTTCATGTGTTTCATTCTGAAATGATAGCATCCTAGCTCTGTTTTCCTCTAGTAAATCAGGAGATAGGAAGTTTTGGAAAAAGAAACACAAAGTTACGCATTGAAGACTCTCCCAATAAAGTCAGCTTCCTAAAAAGTTCTCTAAATATTGTCAACAGGTATATACTCTAAATTCTAGAAAATAGGTTCATGCATATTCCTCGGATTTATAAAGCTACCACTGCAAAACTCAACAACTGTTATCCAGACACAATTACATTTCTTTTAAAACATATGGCTTCATCTGTAAACTGCTCTTGAAGTCGTGCCTGGAACAGCATTTAAGCAGTATTCCAAATGAAGTGCAAGTACCATAAATACAGAAAATTTAGCTAATAATTTTGTTTTATTGGTCCCACACCAGATGAACACTTTCTTCCCCTCATGTTTAAGAAGTACTGCTCTGAGGTGAGAGAAGAATCATAAAAGATGGGCAAAAGCTGTGGTAACTTGCCTCTTACAAAGCTCAGTGCTGAAAATTCAGTGTGAACAGTGCAGTTGCCATTATACGATCAGCTATGAAATGTCTGTCCTCTTGCAAACTCCACACAACCTCTCAACATGTTCAACTTGCATACTAACATGATAATGGTTCTAGCATAATTCAAACCAAAAATTACATGGCTGTAAAGGGGGCCCCCTTCACTACAAAATGGAGGCTCTGGAGAGAACAGTGTTTTGTGCAGGGATTCTCTACATTCTCTAATCTCCAACCCACTGCCTTTTCCTTCATGCACAAGGAAGATTCATTGCCAAAGCTGCACAACCTTTCAAAAAACACAAACAGAAGAAAATACTAAAATGAGTGCTTATCAAGAAGAAGTGTTTCTCTAAGTGATCCCTTCAACACCCATATTTAAAACTGCAGGATTTTTTACTTACAACAAAAAACAGAAGCACATGGAAGAATTAAAATAAGAGCAAATAAAAAACGTATAGTTAGTGCAGACGACACCCCTGTCCAAACTAACAGAGTAACATGAAATGGCCAAACTGGTGAATTACCCCCAGAAGAGCTGTACTCCTGAAACACGATATTTAGTGAACCTACCACATTGACGGCTTAAAACAGAAACAGGCCCAGAATGGAAAGGTCCTGGCACACCTGGATTAATTTGGGAGGCTGCAATAGGACCCCTCTGCGCACAAAGGTTACTTTGTAGGATAGAACAAGCATGACTACCTGATCATATTTTGCCCGGGTCAAAGAATACGGGGCCAGTCCCTTCGGAATCGGTAAAAAGGTGGGAACGGGGGCTGAGGCCTGTGCCAGGAAGGTCAGCACCGTAGAGCCAGCAACACAGGAACGCTTCAGGATCCGTATTACCCCGGGGACCGGCTGAAGATGAGCCCGACCCCCAAAAAATCTGGCCCAGAGGCTGGAAGGGGGCGCTCGGGGCGCCGGGAAAGCTGGGCCCTGCTACGGGGGCCGACTGTCGGCGGAGGGCGGCAGCACCCGGCCGAACCGTACGGGAGGGCGGCCCAGGCCGTCCTCCCGACCACGGTTTCGACCCTACGCCCAGCAGCAAGGACGCAGCCCCGACCGACGTCCTCTCCGCCGCCCCCCGCCCCCCGCCTCCCTNGCGGGGCGGTGCCACGGCCGCGCGTGTGCGTTAGAACCGCGGGGCGGGGCGGGGCGCGGTGCCTTGCGCGCGTGCGCGTTAAAGCCCCGGGGTGTGCGGGGCGCCGCGTGTGCGCGTTGGGACGGCGTGTGCGTGGCGTGGTTCCCCGCGCGTGTGCGCGTTGGAACGGCGTGTGCGTGGTGTGGTTCGCCGCGCGTGTGCGTGTTGGAACGGCGTGTGCGTGGTGTGGTTCGCCGCGCGTGTGCGCGTTGGAACGGCGCTGTGTGCGTGGTGTGGTTCGCCGCGCGTGTGCGCGTTGGAACGGCGTGTGTGTGCGCCAGAGGCGTGGGGCGAGGTGCCCCGCGTGTCGCGTGTGTGCGTTAGCACAGCGGGGCGCTCCGTACGCATGTGCGTTGCAGTCGTGGGGCGCGGTGTCCTGCGCGTGTGCGTTGAGCGCCGCCAGCCCCGAGTACGGCGGGAGGTGCGAGGTGTCTGCTCGCAAAAATGGCGAGGACGGTAAATCGTTTCAATAAATAATCGGTTAAAAAAGGATTTGTGTAAAACGTACTGTGACACACCTGAATGGTCTCTCCGACATGAGCGCTTTGGACAGACTATTGTATGGATGCCGTCTTCCGAGTGTTACCCCTATTGCGTGTGCCTGTTTTATTGCATGTCGCTCATCTCCATGAAATTTCCGCAAGTTATTCTGTTTTCACTGCAGTTGCTAATTGGGATATAAGGGTTAAAATACTCCATTTGGTCAGGCAGCACATGTTTTTAGTGTTCCCAGACATTCCTCTTTCCTTTCAAGTCTTTATTTCACCTATGTTCTCAGTCTCATACGTGCTACTGAAGTGTAAATTGTTTCACAAATACGATGAAACTTCAGAAAATGGGGAATTTGAAATAAAATCAGAAGGGGAGGCCTCAGTGCCCCTGGCCTGTAGCAGTGCCAGCACTTCTGTGCTCTCTGCCTTGTGCTGTGTTCACGTTGAACTGAAACGTACAGCTTGCAAGCCCTTGGTGTAACAGTGTTTTCCACTCACAAAATAGCTCTGATCAGAAAGTCTAGCATTTTAGCAAATTTACATAACTCTGCCTGAGGGAGGGAATAGTGTTGTTTCAATTATTATTCACAGCCAGTTCCTGCAAGCTGTATATTGCACAGAATGCTGGTGTTCTCGGGCTCTATGTACACCTACTACAAAGGGACCCATTACACCCCCTAAACTCTGCAAGTGATAAAGGAGGCAGATTCTCTGTTTCTCATACTTACATTTTAAATTAGATACAGACCACATTCCAGGCATGCCATATGCAGTGTGATAGAAGATACACTCAGTTTACAAGTGCCTCATGTATTTTAATGGTTATTTTAAATATATATATATTTTAAACATATGTGTGGATGATAAGAGGCACAGAATTGCAGGCCTAAGGAATAACATAAGAGGGTATTATAAGCAAGTGCAATAAGTCTATTTAGAAGATATATCTAAGAGACACATAAACAGAAAACAAGAATCTAGCAAAAGATATTAGGTGCAAGGATGTATGTAGGAACATCTGTGTAAGGTCCGAATGTAAAAATGGGAGATTTTGCCTTCATGATGAAGAGGAAGAGATAGTCATGGAGAAATGCAGTAGAATAAAGCCATCAAGTCAAAGGACCGACAGGTTAAATCCCAAGTTTACTTAAGGAATTTAACCACTTCTTTCTTGAAGTATATTGGTAACAGACTGGGACAGGCTGAAAATAAAAGATAGTACATGCTATGTAGAAATACATGTGACAGAAACAATTTTAAAATTTACTGTGAGAAGAGTCTGATTCCATTATGTTTCTATGGTACTATACAAAATATTCAGTGGTAGGATTTATATAAAACATACTCTACTTAATTAATATGCATGATATACATGACCTATAACCTCTAAAACATAGACAGTCATGCATTTTAATAAAGTAATGTAGGCAAAGCAAAATATTTTAAAAATAAGTATGTACCAATTCCTCTTCAGAATAATATGTTATTCACAGAGAGTAGTCTTTGTTCCAGGCTATAAAATCATATCCAATTTTGACTTATCCTTGCTTTTGTGGTGGACATCTTTATGTAGTGAAACATCTTTCTCAGTACCACCTGATGTTAACTGAATTGTGAGGGATTCCTAGGTTAAAAAATAAGATCTATATTTTAGTTTTATAAAACAGCTTTTATAGTTTATTCTTCATCTTTTCATGAGGCTTTTGTGTGCTAGAAAAAGCATTCTGGGCATCCTAAGATTCATATAATTGAGTAAGAGAACCTTGTTAAAAGGCAGGACAGCTTTGTGTTTCCTTCTGTTATTTCTACAGGTTGACATTTATCTTTCTAAATAATGGACTAAAATAAAATTTTGAAAAGAAGGAAAAATGATGCCTGCAAAGGCAGGATATGTCACAGCACAGTCTTAAGTCACCTACTGTGCTTCCTGCCTGAATAAAGAAGTACTCTGAAGGCTTTGTCCCAGCTACATTGAAGGAAATGCCTATGTCACCACTATGGTAACAGCTGGATAGCAGCAGGAAGTTATTTAACTGAACAGTAAATACAAGGTTTTCAAGAGTGTAGTACATTATCCAGCAAATACATAGCTAGAAAAATATCAGTGGTAATTGGATCTTATAAAACTGTATTTATTATTGTTTTTTTAAATAAATACTACAGACATCCAGTGGGAGAGCTAGAAATGTACAAAAGCAGAAGAAATAAAACATCCAGCAGCTCATTTCTTCTGTATTAACTCGCTCCATGGAATTTATGTGACAGGGCAGAACTTTATTATCTGCTCTGAGGGTTAAACAATTGAGTTCATTACTTTTTCTGCACAGACAATTAAGAATGACTTTTTGGAATAAAATGTCTTTTATTACTTGGCTTTTGGATTATGTCCATGTAAGAACTAATTGTTCTAAATTCCCTTTTTTAAAAAAACAAAAAATCAGTAATCGTTTCGTGGTTGCTCTTGTTCTTTTTCTGTAGACATTTCCTAAATTCTCACACAGAAGAAATAAAGGTACAAAGAAAACATGCTTCCACATTATTCAGATGATTTCCATTTGGTAAATGCTTCTTTAGGCAAGTAAGATTTCTAAACATTAGCTAATACCAGCTGTTTCCATTCATCTGGACAACTGAAATGAGAAACATTCTCAGACAGCGATTGTCAAACACATCTTGCAACTTTTGGGCTTTTTCATAGCTAAGCTCAGTGTCACTGCGTCATCCTGAGCTATAAAATGTCCCAGATTTAATTAAGATCAGTGAATGTGGAGGATCACACCGCTTTGGAGAGCTTTGCTTGTTTTCAGCTCACAGAAATCAGCGTTGTTTCAGTCAGAGTTGTTTGCTTTTCTTACCACTTGCCAACACTGGCAAGAGCCAACTGTAGATTTAGGTTCCATTTCCAAACCTGATTGACCTGGAAGTCTTCTGGTCAAGGCTTAACTTGTTGGTTCTGTGTATGTTTATGCTGGTGAATAATGAAAGGCAGAAAGACTAATTAAACTCTTCTGCATAATGCCTATGAAGAAGGGGCTTTGTTAAAAATGGTGCTGGGAGCAATGCCTGGAGTAATGTGATTGGAACAGCATTCGGTAGGCAGCAGATCAGTTATTTGCTTGAAAATATGTTTCACTACTTCAATGTGTATTTCTCTTCCATCAGAGCATATAGCTCTAAAGAATACTGTTTGGTTTTTTCTGATTAGCATGGACGAGGAAAGACAAAAAGACCCCCCAAAATCTCTGTTTCAGCAGCAGCTTTGAACAATGGAGAAACCTACAACAATGGAGAAAAGGATAAATATTTCTTTAATCACAGTGTCACCAAACGGCAAAATGTTAGTGCAGAAGTGGAGATCTGTGAGGCACTTACTGGTGGGATTTATTTGACGAATGAAGACAAGCTGATCTAATGGGCTTTACTCCTAGCTTGTGCTGGAACTATTGCATGGACAATTCCTGCTTGCCTGCTCTAAAGAATGAGGGCACAATAAAAAACTAATAAATTAATTAGTCAACATTTTGTCTTCCGGTACATACACGTTCCTTGAAAATGCCATATCACGGTAAATTACTGGAATCTCAAGATAGGAGTATGTAAAGTGTGAAAATAATGAAAAAAAAAATCTATGAATTCTGTGTATTTTGCAAGCTGAGCAGTGACAGTATCACTGGCAGTGTAATTTGGAGTCTTGTAGCACTTTCTAAGTCCATTAGTGCAGAAAGGCAGAGTACAACTTGTAAAGCAGATACTCCTGGGCTCACAGCTCATCATTCAGTCATTGATCTAATAGCTGGATATTCTTCAGGATGGCTCTCTATCATTACACCTCTTGGATTACACATATCCCACAAAAAATGGGATGACTTACTGTGCTCTGCTGCCAAAATCCCTTTGGGAGCTTCAGCCTGTAATGAACCTGTGGTCACGCACACAAAGAGTTTGTTGTATCAGCTCCCTGGCAGCATCTGTCCAGTGTTGGGAGAGCCAGGCAACCCATGCTGGTGTCCCAGCAGCTCTGCAGCCTGTGCTTGCAGTTTGTCCTTCTGCCCCTCTCCTCTGGCCTGTGTGCAGAGAAGCTCCAGGTGGCTGGAGCCTCTGGGGAGGGTTGGCTGGGTGCTGGTGATGCAGGCAGTGTAGGAAGCCGATGTTTGCAGTCGCCACTTATCAGTGGGTGGGCAGGATCTGCAGTTTGCCAGAGCTATTGGTGTGGCTGTTAGTGAAGTTGGCAGGTACTTATCCCATGGCATAGGTGCCTTGTGCTGGTTTATTGTGAGGGGTTAACGATATAAATGCATTGAGAGAATATGAAGGTTTGAAGGCAAAACCTGAATTTGGTAAATCAGACTCTTACCAACATCGTCCACACCTTGTTTGGGTTGTGTACCCCAGATACCAAGTACGTTAAAATGAAAGTGGCTAATGGTAACCAAGTCAGAGAAATTCTGAACCCCTACCTAAACTTGGGGTTTGCAAGTACTATTAGGAGTCAAAGAAGCTATTTCTGGAACTCTCAGTTGTGATTCCTCATTCTTGATCCCAGCCTGGAAAGCAGCATGGGGCACCTTATCCATTGCTCTCTGTTCTGCTGCTGCATCTCTTCCTGATAGTTTGAGTGAGTTCAAGGTCAGAAGATACTTAATTAAATACACCTGCCTTTGACATGTGAAGAATATAAATTTTTTTAGCTTCTACAGCAACATAAAGCATTTAATAAGTTTACTCTGCTAAGATTTGGATGGTCATGTTGAGTTGCCCACTTATATAATATATCTCAGACATCATCAACAGGGTGTGGGGAAAATTAATGACCAAAGTGATCAGTTAAAGGGACATGTTTGTTAACCACAGCATTCCTCTTTTCTCTTCTTTGTCTCTTTTCTCCTATCAGGGCATAAATGTGGAAACATGCAGGGAATAGGCAAGCATTGCCTTGAACTTGCCATTTTTCTACTTATTATATCAGACTTACGTAGTACCTGTGTGCCAGCACTAATATTACAGCATGAAGGAATTATGAATAGAAAACCATGTATGTAGTCATATGTCACATGCTTGCTAAGTCCAAAGTCCCGGCTCTAGATAATTATTTCTTGCATTAATCAGTTCAAACAGAACTAAGATAAATCACTAGTTGCATTTTCCTCTTCATTTGGCTTTTATCTTAGCTCGTCTGCTCAGTGAATTGTGAAAGAAAGTAAACAGTTTGTCTCTGATTTGACGCCACACTGAAGTGAACTTAAAAGTAGTTTCAGCAGCAGCATACTAAGACATGAGAAGAAGATACAGTTTTTACATGTTTAGATGCTAACTTTCCCACAGGACATGTATTATCAATTTCAGTACTGTTGCCATTATTTGATGGCTTTAGTTTTAATGAGATGATATTTTATTGCATTGTCTGATCAGCAATGGGTTTGGGAGTTACAGGAATGTTTGTCCTGCATAAGATTTCATTGCTGAAGTTGAAAAGGCTCATCATGTTTTTTCAGCTTTTCCTGTTTCTGTACTATAATTATGCCTCTATTTTTCTCAAACTTCCCTTCAGACTCCTCCACTCCCTTCATGAAAATATAATGAGAATTATATTAATCACCTGCTTGCAACAAAAAGAAAGAAAGAATGTGCTGTAATAGTAAATGCTGTGGATAAAGTGAAAGAGTGTCCTGTTTTGGAAGAGAGAATTAGGTTTGATTTTCTGTGGATCAGCATACAAATGCATGGCTTTCCTATCAAATGACTGCATCTCTTCTTCCAATGGTAGTGAAAGTACTGAATATAATTCAAGGGAAAAGACAGCTTTCAGACATCTATTACTTATTAGTTATTCAATTTTCTATTGTCATATTCATGAGAAAATGTTCCTTGTCAAGGCGCCATTTTGTCATTTTTCCATATTTGATTTTCTTCTTTGCTGCACCTCTGAAATCCCAGCTCTGGATTGCACAGCTTTTTTCACTCCATTCATTAATCTGGTACTAACGGTCCAATTGATTAGTCAATGAGATGAGTAGGAAATAAATTACATTAATTTCTTAGGGATTATGTCAACAAACACAGTTTTCTGTATGAACCTCTGAGACATGTGACCCATTGTTGACTGAACAGTTTGTGTCACTGTGTGCTAAGTCCAGTTTGTGTTTATCTGGCTCAAACAGGTTGTAACTGACTGAAATTTTTAACATGATTGTGTAAAGAAAATTTCAAGGAGACTGTACTTTTGGTATGGTCTGATTTTTTCAGTTTTATTTTACCTCATATTTTTTGATGGAAAGTTTTTTGGGAGGCGATCTAATCCAACCTCCTGCAGGGATGAGAGCTTTTAGGTTTAAACTTTTACCATAGTTTTTGATTTAGACATCAAAACCTGAAAGTGGGTCACTGCAAAACCACTTTGTGACTTCTGAAAACAATCTGCTTCATTTGGAGAAGTATCAAACCTCAACAGAGCAAGGGCCCTTGTGAAAATCACTGCTAATGAATGTATTAATAATGTGGTATTAGAAGGACTTAGAAGATTAAATATTCATGTTCACATTGCAGTGTTAAGGTGCAAACCTCTTATTGTGCCAAAGATTCTTAAATAAATGATCTGGCTTCGGTCTAATGTGGAATAAGTTTAGATGGATGTGACTCAATACTGCAATAGAGCTATTTATTTTTTATAGGCTCAACATCACCATTGTGCTGCATCACTAAACATTATGTTATAGATTGTGGGTCATTCTTTTCTGAACAAAGAGCAAGTGGTATGTGGCATTGCATCCTAAGTTATTGAGTACTGTTGTTGATTACTGAATAATCATTACACGTTTTTTCTAATCAATCAAAGTGAGTTTGTTACGATTTCATTATTTCCGTGTACTATAGTTACTTGTAATAACTAGAATCTTAGAATCAAACTGGGGTCTTAGTAGGTGCTGGACAACAAAGTGAGAAGCAATCCTTCCTCAAAAGGGCTTTCAGTGTAAGCCCTGGAATCTGCAAACATTCTAAGACGTATAATTACGCTGCTTTTCCTGATATTGTCCACACTATCTGCCACAAGTCTTTGAAGGCACATGATCTGAAAAAAGTAGGTCTCTACTGTTGACATGCACAAGGGGGAAGCCAAAAAAGCTTGAGAACATTATTCCAAGTAGATGAGTTTTCCTGAGGATAGCAGGAAGCAGGTCCCCTACGTAAAACCAAATACTCTGGCTACGTTAAAATGTGTTGGGTCAAAAATGAGGTCAGCTGAGATTTAAAAAACCAGAAAAAGGTTAAAGAAATATTTTAATGTTCAAGACCATCTTAGTCTTAGCCATGAGAATGATTAGATGATTATTGGCTACAACTACCAAAGAAAATAGCCTGAGGTTTCTGTCTGATTTGGATAATTCATGTGCAAAAAAAATTCTGGTTGAACAGACTTAAGTCGTAACAAGCTGTAGTTCTGCGGGAGCTACAGAGGTGAGAGCAAGGAGAGCGTTGGGATGAGCACCTTTTCCAGACATGAAACCGTCTGGAGAAAATGATGTGACATGAAGGGGCTGCTGGAGATGCTGAGGGAGCAGAGGCGAGGCCGGCGCGGAGCCGGGACCGGTAGGAAGTGAGGCACTGAGCGGACGGAGAAACGGAAGGAGCTGAAGAGTAGGGCTGAGGGGGCTCGGGGAACTGAGGGGGCCCGGGGAACTGAGGGGGCTGTGCCGGCTGAACGAGCTGAGGGGGATGAGAAGCGAGGCTGAAGGGGCCTAGGGGGATGAGGGGAACGAGGAGCGGGGCTGTGAC
>VXAD01008737.1:902801-929118 GCA_013399195.1 Dicrurus megarhynchus
CCGGGGCTGCCCCGGCGGAGCCCAGACCCTGTCCCGAGCCCTGCCCCGGCTCGAGGGTCCGCAGTGCTGCGGCTGGAACCTCAATGCTGCTCTTTACAAAAGTGAATGAAAAATTTGTTATCCAGTAAGCGGTTCTGTGGTCTCTGTGGTTCTTTTCACATATTTGAATATTATCTCTGCTTGCCCACTCTTTTATTATTTTTCTTTTATTAGGCTCATCGCTTTCTAGAACTGCTTCTTGTTAATAAAAATGCAGTTTTGTTCGGCTTTTCTTTGTTAAGATTACAGTAGTTATTAAGAATTCTATAGGGAGAAGTTCACTCAGGTAGTATTTTTTCAGCGGTAGCTTAAGTTCAAGCAGTTCTCTTTTGCACGATGTCTATGATCTTATGCTTATATTTTTCTCTTTAACAGTAAGTGTATTTCTGCTTCTGTACTATTTGTCTGATGCTTCTGTCTTCCTGCTGAAAGCCCCATAAATGGGTGTAAATACTCATTTTGGTTTGGGTAATTTTTGCACTGTTTTTAATCTGCGTCTGCTGCAAAATGCAAACATGCAGCATTACTTTCATTATCCCTTCGCTGCTACAGTCTTACGTTGCAATTTTAATTGCAATACCTCATGTAACTAACTGGGAGAATTTAGTTTCCTAAGTGAACATATAGAAACTACAAGATCTTACAGTAGACCATTTTTGAAGGAAAAGCAACTAACTGAATGAAAAAACCCTCTTTTTTACCTTTTTGTCAAATACTTTTTTTAAAATCTAATACCTTGTCAAAGAGCAGTAGGAAATACATTAACTTAATTACTCGTTGTTTATCTTGAAGTAAATCACCACATAACAGAGATGACAACAGTGAAGTATTGTCTCTAAGAAAGTAAGTTTTTGTGTGATGGATTGGTTGGTTTATCTTTTATTTGGATAGTTTTCATTTTCTTAATTGCTTCCTTTTGCTATCTACTTGATTGCTTTGCAGTTTTCTTTGAGGTCCTTTAAAGAATCCCCAACTACTTCCTTTTATGAAAAGCTTGGCACCTACAACACTGGCCAGGAAGGGCGAAGGAATAAGTTAATGATTGTTCTGCACCTCGCCCGACCTTGCCCTTTGCAACCAGCAGCAAAAGTGAAAGAATGCTGGTGAGGGTGGTTGGTTGTGGGTTTTTTTGACTGCTCCCACTGATATGAGACAGACTTGCATTTGTTACCAGAAAAGTAAGGAAATGTGTGTTCATATCTAAATTTTAGAAGTATGAAAATTGATTTCATTTCAGGCTGTGTGTACCTGTGATAGGACTTCTGTCTGTTGCTGTCCTCCCGAGGTGGATGGTACAGCTGCAGAGAGCTGAAGAGTTCCAGAAAATCCAATTTATAATCAGATACAGGATTTCCTAGGAGAGAGAAGTCTGGATCATGGGATTTAATTCTGTCTGCTGTTACGTTCTTTCTCCTTTTTGCTGCCCTCTAGTTTTTAGTTCCAGGATTTTGTTTTGTTGTCTTTGGATTTTCTGGAATATCCCCAATTTATGTCCCTTGCTAGTTTTAATTAAACATGTACATTTCAGACTTTCCCTGACCTCAGACTCTTTCAAATTTAGAATATATTTTAATTTGGATTTTTTTGACCAAGGGAGAGAATTAAAAAAAAAATTTTTTTGTTCATAGTTTTGAAATTGTGGCTTCATAAACAATGCTGAAGGTTATGTGAAAAAGAAGGTTTTTAACCTCTTTTTCTTTCTACCAACAGGAATGTAAGTATTGGAATTTGTTCTAAAGATTGGTGAAAAATAGCCATGAAACCAGTATCTGCTTTGATGAATCCATTGCTGTACTTGGTCTGATTGGATACTAATTCCTCAGGGAAAACTATTGTAAGTACCTTTTGTATTGTTTTGTTTAACAGTGTAGAGTCCTTTGCTGCTTTTTATTTTTCATAGCATGGGGTCTTTTCTGCAGAGTTCTAATCCAAAATATTCTGAGCATGATGAGTCAGGCTCTAGAAACTGCAAGATTTTTAGACATGAAAAATGTAGCTGTGTGTGAAGATTGAAAGGTTGTTAAGATGAAGAAGGCATACTGCAAAGCTTGAATTGAGTGTCACTTCTATCATATAAAATATAAAATGAAGCTGCACATATCTTGCAGATCATTGTGCTTCCCCTTCAATGTTTTGGAGAGTTTCTTATTAAATAAAAAGGCAAGCAGAGTATTTTCAACGGGCACAACTTTCATATTTCATTTTTGGTAAAATATTATAATTAGAAATAATTCCCAAGTCATCTCCATTTCCTGACAAAGTTAGAAATAAAATATAGAGAATAATTCAAGACAGATTTCCAAGTTTACAAGATGATGAGGGGGGTGTGTGTATAAATACACACACTTCATATATAAGTGTATATATATATATATGTATGTATGCAGATTCTTCTCATTCTTCAATAGCAAAACATTCATGCTGTGACACCAGAAAGTTTCAGGATGCTGTTCTGCCTCAGGCTGCCGCTGAGTGACTGTGAGTGATGAGTTCAGCATGGCTGCTGTGGGCAGGAGCACTGGCGGGGCAGGGAACGCCCTCGCCGGGGGTGAGGCAGGAGGTGCCGGTCCGATGCTTCTCCAACTTTGCCGTAGAATTCAGAAGATTCAGCAGTTTTGCTGTAGCATGAATCATGTTGCTGTAACTGAAGTTTCATATCATAATATCTCCCTGATGAAAAACGCCCCTTTTTTTCCGTATTTTTTTTCAACTAGGAGTTTAAATTCTTTATAAAAGAAGGATGTAGCACTAAAAGCTGAAGCACAGCTCATTTTCAGGAAAGAAGATGCATCTCAGGGCACTGCAGGTTTTAATAGGCATTTTTTACTACTGGCTGTTCTTTTTAATAACCCCTGTTGACTCAGTAATTTTTTTTGTTTCTTAGCCACAGGAGCAGTATCTTAGGCTACAGCATGCCAGTTTTTCCTATAGCAGCTGGTATTTACTCCTTCCTTCTCATACATACAGCTAAAGTTCTGATTGAACTTGCAAGTTCACAAAAAGGGTTTTTTTCTCTGCCCTTAGCAGCCATGAATCTTTTTTTTTTTTATTTCTCTATTCCATACCCATATGACTTCTTCATGAAGAAAAACACAATGTAAAAATAGTTGTTGAAATAATATGTTTCTGTTGGCCTGGTTATGTTTAAAGATGGGGAGAGCGTAAAAGTCTTTGTGACTAAAGTCAGAAATTAGGAGGATGTAATAGCCTACTATAACCTTGAGCAACTGACTGACTTCCTGTAATGACAAACCCTGATGGGAGGCTAAGTAGCACCTGTTGGAAGAACAGACAAATGAAGCTGAGCTGATGGGGTTATGTAAGCTTTGGCACTGAATCAGGAGGCGTTCTGTAGATATATACGCTCTTTCTAAAATAAATTAAAAAGAATCTAAACAGAACTTTTTAAAAAAATAGCTATTGATAATTAGATACAAATATGCTAAATTTTGTAAACACTGTTTAAATAAATAATGTTTCTGGTCATTTTATAAGTACATTTATAATCTTTATAAGGACATTTTCAGTTAGCAGCATGCACCTTCCTTGATCTAATTGCAGCTGAGCAGGCAGAAAGTGAAGTTCATTGAAGTGACATATGCATAATCTGTGTGTCAGCTGGTACAGTATGTTCTGTTTGATATTTACTTGGTGCACTACTCACATTTCAAAATTCAGTCAACAATAAACACTAGCATGTACCCTTTGGTCAGGAACATGAGGCTGTGCAAGTAGATTTCTGACTTGGAGGTTACTGCCATGCTAGTCATGTAAAAGAATTAAAAATAACTCCTTATAATGCCAATCTGGTTTAGGGTTAAGGATAGAAATAATCATATCTAGTAAAATATACTTGAAAGGAAAAAGTGAGTTTTCTACTTTTCCTTTGAAGCTTTTCAGATCTAGATAATATGATCATGTTGTTTTTGCGTAAAATCAATACCTGTTAATATTTTTAAAGCTGAATTAAACATTATTTGTTTTGCAGAACCACAGTGTACAGTTTTGCATTTTGAATGTTAACAGTTTTGCTATAAATTTTTGTCTTTATTTTTTCTTCTGAAACATAATCAGTAGGCTATATAAACTGGTAATTCAGCTTGAAAGAGGGTGGTGTCTTGTGGCAAATAGCCTTCAGATATCTAAAAGCAGGATTAAATTTGGCTCAGCTTCTGGAAGCCTTTCAGGCTAAAACAGATTTTGTTTACTCACTGTATAAGAAGATATATAATGCTTCAATAATAGTCAAAATATCTGGATTTTATAAGTGAAGATTCTCTTTAACATTTCTGGACCTTCTACCTTTAATTCACGTGTCCTTAATTAAAACCTATGCAAAATGGCTTAATTAACTTCAATATACATAGAGTATACTCTGAACTCAGGTTGGCTACTGGTATATATTGTAAAGTCTTACGTGCCTGTCTTAGGTGGCAGATTTTTGTGAATTTATGTTTCTTAGCCATAAACTATTCAAAAATTTACCCTCACTCATTTTTCTGCTGCAGTTAATATCTGTCTGAGTGCTGTTATGATGCCAGATATTGTTCTAAATCATTATTCCAACTAACTGGAGTTAGGCTACAGCTAAAAAACTGGTGCAGAAATACTCTTCCTAAGCTAGCTGTAATTTTACATTTTGAATAGTTGCTTTTAACAGTTGTTCGAAATAGAGGTAATTGAACATGATACTGTATTTGTAGTAGCACTAATACTGTATATAAAACAGTACTTACACAGGCAAGGAGTTTGCCTCAGTGCTTGATAAAGATGTTTCTCGTAGATAAAACTATAGTGACATGTAAACCAGCCATGTTTCGAGGGGCTGTTGTAAGGGAAGGGCTTCATAATGTGGCTGGAGCATTGTTAAACCTTGCGTCTACCTGGGAGGGACTGGTCCTGCTTCTGTCATTGCAGTAATTAGATGTGGCTTTGAGAGGCTTTTAGAATGATAGTTGAACCTTTCTGCTCCAAGAGATCATGATTAAATTATGTGGTTGATATAATTTGAAAAAGCTAGTTCCTATTAAAGAATTGATCTGTTGTGATTGTACCTTTTGTGTCAGTACTCATTGCTCTCTTGGTACGTGCTTTTCATACTGTTTTGATTGTGAGGATTGAGATGGATTGCTTAACTCCAGAGAATCCAAATGTGGCAAATATTTTTGTTATTACCATGTAGAGGGCATAATTTCTTTTTTATTCACCATGTTAACAGAAGGATTTTTGAAGTATTCATAGCATTGTAGAAAAAACTAATGTACATAAAAAATTAAAACGTAAAAAATTTAAATAGGAAGAGTTTTTTTTCACTGCTGCTGAACTCATTTCTATATAAATGCAATAGAAATAGAGATATACTGCTATTCATACAGCAAAAGCCATATGCATTTGTTTTGGTATTTTTAATGAACAGTTTGAGAAGGAGGCTCTGAAGGATGTGATATAGGCTTTGTTTGTGTTCTTGTAGAAAGTCTTTCAGGCATGCAGATAAGAAAATTACTATGCAGCTAGTTGGTTTTGAGTAACACCAATTCTTTCATGAATGCAGTGTAGTAGTGATAGATGCTTAAGGTCACTTGAAATCTTTACAGGAACAGTTCTAGAGGCTTTAAAATAAGATTTTATAAGGAAATAAATGTGAAGAATAAACATGAAAGCATTTAAGTTTTCATTATAAAAAAAACTTTTCAATATGTATATAAAAAATACATGTTTTATGACAGCTTTCATATTACTAAATATAATTACTGGTTTGGGGGTTTTTGCCCTTCAAAGTCAAAACAAGCATATAGGTCAGATTTGTAGGCTAGTCAATGCAATTTATTCAGATGCTATTTTTGAATTTACTAAGCTAAAACAGAAAGCCACAGTATATTTCTAGTGTTCTTACCTTAGTCATGAACCGAAGGAAAGAATTAAAGCTGGTGCTCAGAAGCCTTGTATCTGTTATTATGTGAAGCACCCATGCCAGGTGTGTGATGTCGTGTTTTCTCCACCTGCTTTTAGCTTAATTATCTTTGTCATCTTGACAGAGGATGCAGCAGTCCTGCAATACATAGGCATTTTAATTTCCCCCTCTCCTTTCTAAACAGGTTTTGTGGAAGCTAAATCTGGTGTTATAGAAGCAATCATTGTAACATCTGCCTTGACATTACAGAATGTATACTCAATATTAATGCAGGTCTTGAGGAAGCTATACTTCTGTGTGCTGGCCTACGTTATATAGACTGGAAATAAATATATTTCAGCATTCCTATAGAAAATAGAGAAAGACACTTGTTCAGTTAAGTACGTACTCTGTTCTTCCTTATATGCCTTTATTTTGGTAATTGCTGAACTATTACTGCTTTGTGCTAAGAAGTTTATTTGAGCAGTCTCATTATAATTTAATTTACCACTTTAAGATGTATATCAGCAATAGCCAAGACTTTTTAAGTCAATAGTATCACTGCACTTGTCTGGACAAGAGATGAATGTTTACTGTGCTTTGACTTCATCTGTGTTGGGATGAAGGTGATGACTGTCAGTTTGTGGTTCTTGCACAGGACCTGCTGTAGCCGAGTTGCTTTGTTTCATCCTTAGCAAAGATGGGGGCTTGTTTGAGTGCTCTTAGCAGCCTTCTGACACAGAAGGGACGCGAGGCAGGACTGGTAGTTGGTCCTCACCCTGGAAAAGTGTAGGCAGGGGTAGGAACAAGTGCTAAGAAGTATGACATTCCTTCAGAGAGGGAAGGGAGGAAAAGCTGAGGTGATGGCAGAGGAACAGGAATTTTTGTAGAGAGTGTAGGCAGGGCATGGAAAAGTGGAAGCAATATGCTGGACATGAACACTAGTGCTGGGTAGTCCCAAGACACTGATCTTAAAAGCAGTGCACAGCACTTTGGTAAAATGCCCCAGTGAAATATCTGATCGTTTATTTCACTAGATATTTTGCTAAAATATAAATTGAGGTATGTCTTTATAATATAACACAAGTAAAAAAGCTTTTTTTCTTTTTGATGATGGTTTTACCAGTTGCTGCCCACCTGTAATGGGCATGGGGGTGATGGCCTTCACATAGGATAACATATAGTTGTGTTTGAGGATTGAGCTGTAGAATCTTGCAACTGTGGTCTGTGTCAGATCAGTATTTTAAATTTAATAACTTCGTATTTCCGGTTCAGAAGCCTTTTGGTAGGGTTTTGGCCAGAACTTAAATATTTTGTCGATTTCATTCTTTTAAAGCTATAAACCTGTGTGTTCTCCAGGTAAATGTTTATAGGCCTCTAAGATACCTTGATCTTCCTGCTTTTCTTTACAATTTTTTTATTATTTTGGTTTTAATACCTTGGTGTTTGCCTCTGTGTAGCTGGTAATACAGGCAAGTGTGAAATGGGGAGAAGAGGAAGAGTTATTATTTTAATACATAAAGGATGGTAGTTGAATTTAGCCAGTTTTCAGGGTTGTATATGGGCATGATCTATCCTTCTTTCTGGGAAATTAAAACATATGTTGTTTGTTTAGGAAATCTAAAGGAGAGCCCTGCTTTTGAAGAGATGTCGTGTAATGTCCCACATGACTCGGAAGCTTGTGCCTCTGCAGACACTGACGGTGCCCAGGAATGGGCACAGGAACGTGACCGACTGGGAACTTTTGTTGGATTTCCACAGGGCTGTCCCATTTCGGTGTTAGCTCTAGCACAAGCTGGCTTTGTTTATACTGGAGAAGGCGACAAAGTGAAGTGCTTCAGTTGCCATACAACTATTGAAGGATGGGTGCCTGGGGATTCTGCAGTAAAGAGACACAGACAGCTTGCCCCCAACTGCAAGTTTATTACTGAATCTGCTTTTCTGGAAAATAGCATGGATCCTGTTGCCCAGAACTACCAGAATAGAACTGAAAACGGTTCCAGCAATTCAGCCCTCCCATGTGCTCTGGATGATCCTGATGTGGAGGCAGATTACCTTTTGAGAACTAGGCAGGTTGTGGATATGTCAGATAGTTTGTATCCTAAAAACCCTGCTATGTGCAGTGAAGAAACAAGATTAAAGTCTTTTCACAACTGGCCCCTCAATGGCCAGTTGACACCACAGGAATTAGCTAATGCTGGATTTTATTATACAGGTATTGGTGACCAAGTGGCATGTTTTTGTTGTGGTGGAAAATTGAAGAACTGGGAACCCAGTGACAGAGCTTGGTCAGAACACAAGAGGCATTTTCCCAAATGCCTTTTTGTCCTGGGCCGGGATGTTGGAAATGTTTCAAGTGAATCTATTCCTGCTGAGCTTGGCATAAGTGGTCTGAACAATGCACAGCACCCAAGGAATCCCTCTATGGCAAAATATGGAAAACGTTTACAAACATTTTTATCTTGGATATATCCTGTTGACAAGGAGCAACTTGCAGAAGCTGGATTCTATAGCATAGGTAAGCCAGACCTTGAAATGGCTAATACCTTTTACAAAGAAATTGGACATGAGGAAGTGTCTTGTTATGAAGAAAAACCCCAATTTTTAAAATTCTTATATGGAGCAATTTGCCAGAATCTCTTTACTCTGTAAACTACTTTCCACGGTTCTTATGTAAAATTGTATACATTGTATCAGGTATGGTTACTAGCAAGTCATAGACTTGATGATAAATTTATTCTTAGCAGTAAAACGGCTAACTATTTTCTTGCCTGTTAAAACCTTTATAATACATCTTTCACAAAGACAATTATTTGAGTTAATGTATCTTAAGAAATGAAGTGCTGTCCTCCAGACCTTAGGCGTAAGGAATGGGCCTGTGGCCTGTACAAAATGCCTGTGAACAAGACAATGCAGGTTATGTGCCATTCTACTTAGTTAACATGTGTTTGCATTATCATGGCACGTGGACACCCAAAACCAGCAAATACCAGTACTGCCTACTTTATGAAGACAGTGGTGCCAGTGGAAGAGGTTTTACATGTAGTGTTTGATTTGGATAAGACACCATCTCTGTGCATTGGTTTCTCCGTTAGATGAAATTACACAGTACCATTAAAGATCTTTGAAATTCCTTACTGAGCAATTCTGTATGAGTGCGAAGTGTTGCTCTTACTCGGTCACAAGGAAAAGGGGATTATCTGGGATAATTTCTTGCTCTCGTCTTACTTGACTTCTCTCTTAGTAGCTCTCAGAACTTTTTAATCTGATTCTGTTTATTTTACTTGTGGCCAGGAGTAAAATCTTTGCTATATTCCTGTATGGCTTATAAATGGGCAATATTTGTACCCACTAGAACTAATTTATTGATTTCTTCTTGGATTCATAAAAGTACTAAAAGATCTGTATTGTGGAGTTGCACTAACTGAGCACCAGCTTATCAAACCGAGGGCTCTTCAAGTGACTTCTGTGAAATCTGTTCCCTGTGGCCTGAGAAGAATTTAACTCTCTAGGGAAACACTATCCATACCACCTCTCATTCCAATTAAAACAATATTTAAGCAGTTTCTGGGGCAGTCTTGGATCACAGTGGGCAGAGTGTTAGAACAGAGAGGATGCAGTTCTCCTTAGCTGGGTTTGCTATTGGTGATTAGGACCTGTTTGATCTTAATGGGAAATGGAGGACCACAAAGCCATGTAAACATCTCTCATTCTTTGTGGCAGCCATTTTCAGGCCTTGTTTACCATTGGATTGAGCTCCTTGGTAATAGATTATTTTTAGCTTTTGTTTTTTATCTGTATTATTACTTACTAAAATAAAGCTCAGGAAAACTTGCTTCTCTTATTTTGTGTTTCTTTAAGCTCAGTTCTCCCCTGAACATGTTTCAAATCATGTGTGTTGTTGTCCTCTGTTGAAATGGAATTATTTTCAGTTGAAATTGTGAATCAGTAAAAGAAATATTTATTTTCTTAATAATGTAACATTTTAGTTGAAAACTTGGTATTATGCCTGCACAGAGTATGTAACTTTATTCTTGTGTGTTTCCTCAGGTAATGGTGATCACGTTGTGTGTTTCCACTGTGGTGGAGGATTGCAAGAATGGAAGGAAAATGAAGACCCTTGGGATCAACATGCCAAATGGTTTCCTGGGTAAGGTATTTCTTAGTGTTTTCTTGGTGTGTGTCTGAGTCTTATTTATTTGAGAAGGTTGATTATGGCTTAACATTGTTTAGAGTTATGAAAATAATTTTATGTTGTCTTATTTGTAGGCATTATTAAAGGGAAGATATCTATGTCTGGATTAAACCAATGCTTGCTTTCTCCTCAAGAAGAATTGTGTAGTTTTGTCAATATGTATCTGAGGTTTTTTTCTTGTTATCCAGGTGCTACTTTGTAATGGTTGCTTTAGTAGCTTGGTACTTGCAAAAGTTTGTAACCTATATCAGGATACAAAATGACTAAACAGCTGCCGCAGTGCAAACAAACCTGAAGAAGTCAGTAGTGGCTGGAATGTAAAACGTAGTTTTCTCTAATTTTAAAGGATTAAGGATTCCAGGCAATAGTAGTAGTAGTAGTAGTAGTAGTAGTACCAGAAGTAGTTTTTAGAAAGACTGCCAATGTTGTCTAAAATCTGTTTTGAGGAAAGGAAGAACAGTATGACTCGGTAGTTCTCACAGGTGGACAGAAGTCATCCAAATACAAAGATTTAGTTACTTGCATAACATTGATAAAATCGGTGTCTTTTATGCATTGACTCTCAATTTTCTTCTCTGTGGTGAATGGCTCTCTGAAAGTTGGAGATTCATATTTATGCATTAGCTGTTTCCTTTTTTAATAGTGGTACAGGCAGTTTTTAATTATTAGTGTCTTGAAAGAGATGTGATTCCAAGTTTTTAGTGTGGTGAAGTGAATGGTTAAGGAATGTTTTCTTTCTACGTTTCACTCTTTTATGGGTTTGATTTTGCTTTAGGTTGCTTAAATTGTGTCAGGTTTGATTACTTCCTATCAGGTCATAAACAGTGTTTTTTGGGGGTTCTGTTTGCACATCAGCCTCAGTGGCAGTGTCAGTCTCACAGCAGCTGTCTGTTCCTGAAGATGAAGTAATTGCTGGAGCTGGAGAACTCTGGTCAAGCAGTTATAGCATTCCCTAAATCTTCTGGTAGGGAAGAGCTCTGCCCAGTGGCTAAGACTGGCTGGGAAGTAATGCAAGAAAGCATGGAAGGCACCTGTCTGACCAGTGACTGTTTGCTTTGATTGTGAAATACTAAAAGAACCAGCATTTTAACATAATGTTTATTTTTCCTTTGAGTGAGTCTTTACTTTTAGAAATCTGTGTCATGAGCTGTCATAGCCAACAACTCTTAAGATTTCTGTTTCACCAAAAATGAAAGAAAGATAAGTACTGCTTAAGTGCTTAAGATGTTCTTAGAAATAATACAGTGACATCACAGATGTTGACTAAACATTTAGAGATTTTAAAAGCAGGCAGTCTGTATAATGTGGAAAACTTATCAAAGCTTCCAAAGTTATGCAACAAATTTTTGCTGCTAATGCAGTTTTATTAAATCTAAATATTCTTATTTTTAGGTGCAGATTTGTGAGCAAGGAAAAGGGGATAGAATTTATAAATAATGTTCACCTAAGAGATGGATGTAGGGATTCAACAGTAAGTTCTTGCTTATTAATCTTTTTAATTATTCTTTAATTGTAAAATAGAAAAAATCTAAGTAATTTTTATATGAAGCTACCTTTTTATTATATGCCTATCACTTAATCCACCTGCTGCTTCTTTCATTGGCAGAAAGTAAAAGAATTGCAGTATGTTTTGGTTCTGTCAGTCTGAGTGCACAAATCTCCCAGTTCTCCCTAGCTGGGTTATGGATCACAGCCAGGGTACCTTGTGAACGTTGTATACTGGATACTGAACAAGTGCCATTTGTTTTATAGCCTGGGAACCTAAGGTTTATGATGAATAATAGCAGATACCTTTTCTTTTCTTGTTGGTAGAGCATTGTTAAACTTGTGTGTAGTCACTGAAATGTAAAACTGATAATATTTTAGAATTCTTCTGTATAGTAAGAGTCATGTACATATGATTATTGCCGAGATGGGTTAAAATTTTAACAAAATACTGATCATTTTTTTCAGAACAGATTAAATAGTTGTAGTCACTAAAATAACTTCAGGTCAAATAGCGATTTTTTATTTTGTAACTGTGTGCATTTCCTTCTACTTTCTCCAGAATTATAATTTTGTTTCTTTATATTTCACTTTTAGACAGAAGCTGCTGAAGGGACAATACTTCCTAAAGGTATCTGTTTAAAACAAACAGCCTCCCCCTTATTTTGGAATATGCATATTTGAATGTCTAGTGGCAGGAATGGTTGATTTTAAAAATAACCTATTACATTTTTAAATCAAGCATGACAGGCAAATTGTTGAATGATGTTCTTCCATTGCTTCATTGCTTCTAAAGAACTGCAGAATGTATTTTATTTCTCTTAGGGGAAATATAATTTGGTAAATCCTGTAAAGTAAAGGTTGTGAACCATGGAAGAAGTTTGTATAGGATGCAGTCTTATAGCTGATGAGTGTGCATCCAGTGTTGAATTAGTGCTGTGGGATGAATGTTAAAGAATACTGAATGGAAACAGTCCTTTTTCATGGAGCAGGAAGAGTTGGTCTGTCCAATGGCAAGGACTAGGAAACTGAGCAAGCTGAAGCAGTTTCTTATGTGTTCCAGTATTACACATTCCTGCAATGCTTTTCACAAATGCCAAGCAATAAAAAAATAAAACAGTTAAAGGGATAGTAGGAGGCCAGTCAAACAGCTTCATCCCAGGGAATGGGAGCTGTTGCTAGTAAGAGTGGTTACACAAAACCTGCTTAGAAATCTCTCCCATATGGCTCATTTATGAGAGTGAAACTAAAAGAACCTTTTTTCTTTAAAAAAAGGCTTAATTTTTAACAATTAAAAATTGAAAAATTTTGCTGTTTGAATGTTGATAAGTAAAATGAAGGGGAAGGTCCAACAGACTGAAGAATGTTTTCCCCGAGTAGTGTTGTGTCTTACCATGGATAGACCTGTTTGCTTGTTGGTGGTGCTGTGTTTGGGTTTAATAAATTCAAATTACTTATTGGTTTCTCTCAACATATGTATGATTTTTTTTTTCTTCTCTGAACTGAATTAAAATTGGTGGAATGTTACTTATCCATTGTGACTTGGAATTTTGGATGAATTTCACTTAACATTCAGCTACAGAATTTGTGATGATAGTTACATGAGACATGTTAGTTAACTTGAAGTAGTTGATTTGAACAGCAAATCTAGGAGGATTTCTATAATATAAATAAATGAAGGGAGACTGGGAAAGCTAGGATAGAAGAAAAACTCAAATCTGCAGTCGTTACAATTAGCAAAATTCTCAAATTGGAAATATAGTTCCTTTGGCTACATATTTGTTTGCAAATATGTGTCTTAAAGTATTGTAGTGAATACTGTCAGATAATCAGATTCATCTTTCTTAAAATGTTTTTGTTTTGTTCTTAATTTCTTGTTTTAGATGATCTCTTACAGAATCCTTTGGTACAAAGTGCCATAGCCATGGGTTTCAGTTTGTCTGAGATTAGGAACACCATGGAAAAGAGATTGCAGATGACTGGAGAAAGTCACACATCTGTTGAGGATCTGGTAGCAGACTTAAGTGCTCATAAAGAAAATACAAGGGAAGAAGAACCAAATGAAATCCCAGTTGAGGAAGATGAGCTTATTCAATTACAAAACCTCTGTGTGTACTTTCATATCAGTTCTTTAGTCTGTGAAATATTTTTTATTGTTATCTGTTTACCCTCTGATCCCAGTCTTACCTATGGTAAAGTTACAATACTGTAACTTAAAATTAAAGACATTTGGTTTGGGACATTCAAAAAAACCCTGTACAAACAGGATGTTAAAATATTTGAGTGTAGCAGCATTTATAAATGTCATCTCTAAAATAAGTAGTATTGGTATCTCAGATGTGTGTAACACTGACAGTCTAGCATGCTTCTGGGAAAGGTTGTATGTGCTAACAAAAAAAGCCAAAATTGTTGTGACAACTATAGTTAAAAATAAAAGCAAAACTAACTACAAGAATATAGTTATAAGAAGAACTATAGATGTGGCAAAATGAAAGACACAGGGACACAGTGTCATATTCAGTGTATTCAATATGAAAAAGTCATAGTGGGGGGTTATTTATTTTGCAGTATATGATTTTGCTTGGGGTAGAAGTATTTTTGTTCTTGGCCAATAAGAACAAGCGTGCTTCTATATGGTGTTTCTATTCAGTTATTTATGTTCCAGCTTTTCTGGGATGTGCAAGTCATGCTCAGAAAGCCTTTGTGGTGCACTCTGCAAATATACCAAACCCAGGAGTTCTGATTCAGGAGACTTGTAATTTAATACAAGCATATGGATGACTTCATAGGGAGGGCAAAGACCATGTGGTTGGCGTGATAAGCAGAGATCTTACCAGCCCACTCCTTTTCATAAGATTTTTAATAGGACATTCTGGGGGAAAAAGAACTTGCAGTGCAGCTGGACCATCTTTTGGTGGTTGGCTGTGCTGAGCTTCTCCCAAGTGGCAGGAAAAGGTGTCTGAATTTTGTATTTTCAAATGGGGCATATTGGAATAATAGAGAGGTCATGTACAATGCCATATTGACTCTTTCTATGTTACAGATTTTAAGCTTTTTGAAATATGGGCATTTTGAAAATGGGGGCAGGGAAGGAAATCACATCCTCATTTTTCTCATTGGGGAAACTCAGAAAAAGAACTAAAATCCAAATTACTTAACCTTAAGTAATTAAGGTTAATTTCTTAAGTAGCAATGATCCTTTCTTTCACCTTCTGCTCAAATTTTGGGGAACTTGTCAGTGAGAGGTCTGTGAAAAGAATGGTTTCTGATTGAAATATACATATCCTAAATTCTATAGGTATTTCAAGCTCTTACAAATATAGATAGATGCACTCCCTGCTTGCATTGGCCTGGGAGGTGTAATGAGATAGAAGGGGAAATAAAAAAAAGAGGATTCCATGCTGCAGCTGGGATTCTTCTCTCTTGTAATTTTTTTGGTTCTTTTTAAGGGTGTGATCTTTAAATCATATGAAGAAAACCCTGTCCTTGTGTGTAAAGAGAAAAAAAAAGAACAAGAGTCAGTGGTAGTATGTTAACTTCTTTTTATGTGTCTGTTTTCCTTAGACCTCAGTACTGAAGAGAAGTTAAGACGCTTGCAGGAAGAAAAGCTCTGTAAAATCTGTATGGCTAAAGACGTATCAGTTGTCTTCATTCCCTGTGGTCACCTAGTTGCCTGTAAGGAATGTGCTCAATTACTTAATGAATGCCCTCTGTGTCGCACAGATATTATGAAGATACAGGAAATTTTTATGTATTAGTGAAATACACAGTACTATGGATGCAAATGTTTCCTGTTTTATTACTTTAAAAATGTGTAAGGTAATGTAAAAAATGCAGTTAATTCCAGAATGTAACCATATGGCACGATTTAGGTTTTTCTGCTGTCAAGCTCTACACATTTTAACACTTTACAAATAATTTTCCTTAAGTGAATTTTGTAAAAATCATGTAAAAAGCAATATGTATGAAAGGCAAATATGTATATTTTGTAACTTCAATTCATAGACCTGATACGGAAAAGCCCAAGTAATGTAAACCTTTATTTATGAGATCATTCCTTTGCTTCACTTTGGTAGGACTCTATGAACTGAAGTTAGTATAAATAGAGTTGTACAAAGAGCCTGTCCCTGTATAAAATTTGTAGATAAGTTAATTCAAAATATAATTGTATACATGTGTATTATACCTGAGATTTTAGCTTTTTTAAAATATTACATAAGATTGAAAATAGTCTCTTTTTTCTGTAACTTTGGTTGTCACATGATTCAGACAGTACACATAAACCTGCTGCTGTAATACTTCACCTTATGTTTACTTCTGCTACTTTGTAAGTTTGTCTGTTTTAATTCCTGTCTCCCTATGTATTTTTCCGGTTCAGATGTATAAATTGGCTTCAGTAAACTGGTTTTAGCCATCTGTTTTGCACAAAGACCCATCTGTATATAAAATGTACATTAATGTTATTGATTAAAAGAGAACTCAAGAGAAATGAAGGGGATTTTATGTACCCTGTGCCCTTCAAGAGAGGAGGCTCATTTAAATTTGCCCCCTACACAAAAAGAAGTTCAGTTTGGCATTTTTCTTGGTTTTCTTTAACACAGCATTATCCTAACTGATTTATCTGCTAATACTTTGCACTGCTTCATATCTTATATTTTCATAGGAGAAGATTAAACTTTATCTCCTAGGAAATGTTTTTTTAGAATTCACTAGCAATGTTAGAAATCTTTCATTTTTGTTCTTGTCAGTTTACAGCATTTAAATTTAAAAGTTAAGAACTATTCTAATGAGAGTCACCTTAAAATACTTAAACAATTTCTTACTGGATTGATCCTCCATTTCTGGTTTTAGAAGTATCTTAACTTTGTATTTAAGTACAGCTGTTTTATGATCACTCTGCTGAATTATGTCACTTCCTTATTTTGTGGAACTACTGATATGTTCTCTGTATATATTTTTGAGTTCTACACACTAAGGTTAGGATATAGAATATACAGAACATAGTTTTTCATGTTATAAAAGTTTTGAATACACAGAAATGTATTATCTACCTTTTCTATTTTTTTTAAATCTGTGCTGTGTTATGGTATGACTATTTAAAATAAAGTGCAACCCAGATGTTCCTTGATCAGTGTATTTTATTTTCACATTTAAAAAAAATCATAACAGATGATTTCTGCTTTCTTTTGCTTTTTGGTTTGTAACTAAACTTATTAATGTAATCTGAGTGTTATTAAGGATAACAAATATGTTTTAATTGGAGAAGAAATAAAATCTATTGTTTGCATAGATTAAAGTTTATTATAAATCTAACATTAGTTTTAGTACTTTTTATGGTTGGATTTGGTCTTGGGAATAGATGATGACTAAAAATTCATAAAGAATTCAGCACATATAAAGACTTCAGTTTTATTTTGCCTTTCTGTGCCTTTGTGAGGAGTTTGGTGTTTCAGATAGTTCATGCATACAGGGATTTTTCAGGACAGATATGGACTGGGAATTCTGACAGCCTTGTTCCTACCTCCCATTCTTCCTTGCAGGGGAGATTTTCTGTACTTACCAAGGGAAATTGAAGGGGGGTTGTTATCCATGAGCTGGTGTATCTTGCCTGAAATAGCTTGTTTAGTTAAGGCTGCACACCGTGTGGTGCTGACTTGTTTAAGCAGATGGTTGGTTACCTGAGCTTGACCTGAGTCATGTGAGAGAGGCTGTTTGGATCAGCTGGATCCAACTCACAGGCTGCAGAACCTGGCAAGCGGCTCAAAGTCCTGTCTGCGAAAGAGATGGACCAAATTTAACTTAAACTGTTACCAAACTAAATCTCAGCAAGGAGATGATTTGGGGTGTAAGTGTAGTATGTAAATTGTCTGAGAAAAGCCAGGAAGTAGGTCACACATAGAGCCTTCTACACTGCAATGGAGAGCAAACACATTGTCCTACTTTGCATGAATGCTTCATGGTAAAGCTTGTTAACTTTTAGAAGGTATACTTTTATATTTTATATACATATCCCTTACTGCAACTTTTTCATTAATATCATAAAAGATACAGCTATATAGCAATTCAAATTGTAATCACTTAGGGACATTAAAGGGTTAAAAACCTGTTAGTGAGATGACAAAATAACTGCTCTGGAGGTTTAGGTTTAAAAAAAAAACTATAATTAGAGTTCTATTCAGACTAAATGGGAGAAAATAATTGGCGTAGTCGTCAAATTCTGACAGCTTGAATTAGGAAGATTTTTTTTTCAATTTACTTTGATTTTCAGTATCTTAAACAGAGAAGAAATTCCATGGCCTCTAATACTGGGCTGAGTTTTTAAAGAGACAGAAATGAAGGATGCAAATAAATGGAGTGGAAGCACAGGGGCTTTGAAAAAGAGGTTAGCAGCAGGACAAAGATGCCCTGGGAATTGATTTTTATAAGAGTTACTTGAATATATTGTACGGGTCCCAGGTATCAGTATTCAGTAACTTTCTTCGGTATTATTTGTAGCAGCAGAACTACTTGCTACTCTGGATACATGAGAGATTTACAAGGGTTTTCAATAATGTTCTGGAAATGTGTTGCTTAAAAAGCATGGGAAGTGCATGGCTCATTTAGAAACAGAAGGCTAAAATAAGGAGAACCCAAAGAGTCGATGTTCTTGTTAGGTATGGAGCTTTTTCTCACTGCCTTGAAACATGGGGCCTGAAACACAACACTGACTTACTCAGCTGATTGCAGCAGCTTCTGTCTCTACAGCAGTGGAGCTGTCTGGACTTTTTTAAAATTTGTTTTGAGACTTGATCTTAAGCTCATAATACAAAAAAACCTCCTAAATTATTACAGCTTGGGTTTTGGTGGTTGCTTTTTCTTTAATTAGAGTATTTAAATATTCATTTTAACATTGTCTGGTTAGTTTCGACCACAGTTCCTCAGTGGGTTTTTTTGTTAGCTCTATGTGCAGTCTGAAGCTACAGGACAAATAGTTTGTTAACTTTTTCAAAGTGTTGCTGTTAATAAAAGACATGGGTTTTAAAGTTACCTTTTCTATTAGTTTTTATTGTAATTAACAGAAATGTAAATACAATGGGTGGTTGGAATTGAACTGTAACTGGGTGGGAGGTTAACAGAGGCACTTGAATATGGTGTTCATGTGAAACCAAGCTGAAGTGGTGCACTCCAGGAGGGAGCATTACCAGAGGCAGTGACCTTTGCTGCTGTGGTATTCAGGAACTACTTGGAAGAGAATCTGCTCTACCTTACAAGGTGTGCGAGTTCAAGCATCTGATGTGAAGGTCAGCTCTTCATAGAGCAAAGGAGGAGCTGGAGATTTTTCTGGCTTGTGCAGTGTTTTCCTACAGCAGTGAGGATTTGAACAGTGAGTTGTTACACGGCGTTCTTTGTTGCTCTCTGCTTTGTGCATGACTGACTCCTGTCAGCAAGGCCAGATGCCAGAGAAGGCTAGAGAATGCTTCCAGTGCTGCCACCGAGGCTTCTTTGTGTTGGTCTTGTGCAGAGCAGCTGGATTGGCCTCAGTTCTTGAACGTGGCTCGTGGAGGGTGCGGGTCCCCTTCGCCATAGGGTCAGATGGGGTGAGCCAGTCTACCCACATCCACCTTAATTCCTCATGGAACTGAAGTATGAGTGAATACTTTCCCTCTCTAAACTCTCACTAAGTTTATATAGTGAACTTAGTGAATACTCTCCCAGTTTCTTGTGTGGTTTACATGCATTAAGTTTTACCGAGTAGCTTGAAAACTTGATCAAGAAAATCTTTCCTCCCCCATGTCCCTGCCATGCCTTCACACTGATTCAGGTTGTTGAAAGTACCTTCTCATCTTTGTGCATGCCACTGTGTCATGTCACTGTGTTACGTCACTTCAAGAGCTCTACCAATGCTGCTGTGCAGCAATTAATGTGCTGTAATTATAATGTGGCTTTCTGTGAGAAGGCAAATGGCATGTGATGATAAACAACCTGTGCTGAAATTCAGACTTTAATTTTTTCTTAACCAGGAATTCCTATCAAGCAGTACTGATAACATTACAGTAAACCTGCAAGTGTTAACTCAGAGAACATGGCTCTGTGGCTAACTTACCAAAAAACTTGCTTTTCCCTAGGACAGGAAAGAAGATGGTACATATTAATTTATGAATGAAATCATTTACGAATGATTTGGGTGACAAAACCCCAAGAAAAATCTGGGACCAAAATGGTATTAATTATATTGTGAGTATATAATATTTAAAGCTGGTTGAAAACTAGTTGATTGTTTTTAGATAATTACTAATTTACAGTTTTATAGCCTGGATAGATATTGTGTTGGCTGAGATAAATTGCTTGATAAGTAATAATTGCTGGAAATGTATTGGAGAAATACTGAAATTAGTCTTGCTCTCAGATCGAAAAATGGTGCTTACTATCAAAAAATTAAAAACACATTTGCAGAGTCCCACTGTGAAAACATCTAGAAGAATCATTACAATAATTGCTGAAAAGCCAGGTTTAGTATAAATGCATATGGTCACCTTCAAATTTTGAAGAGTGAACTAATAGAACCTTCAAAGATTACCAAGACAGCATTTAAATTTATTCATGTTATGTCTTTTTGATTTTATGTAGTTAGATCTTGCTGTAAAACTCTTGACACAATTACATAACTTAATTTTGCAGTGTATGATGGGAGTCATCACCTAAGCCAAATAGTTAATCTCCTGAATACAAGCTTTTCAAAAGTGGGTGTCAAGCCACAGGCATCTCTTCCTTTTAACTCCTGTGTTACAGAGAAGCTTCTGAGTCCAGGACTGACTTTACCTCCCTGTCCTGCATAACTGACCCGTGTGATGTTACTGGAGTCAGGATGGGAGCTCTGTCCGCAGGGTACAAGCCACTAGAAAAGTAACTGTTGCTTCAAATGGGTGTTTTGCAAAATAGATGTACCAAAAATAACAATTTGACACCTGCATCCCAATTTAGGACTTTTATAACTTTGTCGACAGTTGCTTTCTTAAAGGCTTAATTTGCAATTGCAAGTTTCTGTTAGGAAGACCGGGTTGGAAGCTTCACCTCTGCTGGGCCCGCAGCTGGAACCAGAGGTACAGGGAATGGAAAAGTGGGGACTCCCTGGGGGAGTGAGAGTGAAAATCGCTGTCCTCAGTGTTTATAGTGAGCATCCCAGGTGTGCTCTTTGCCATGGAGGGGAAAACACTTTGTTCACAGCTGCTGGCACTGAGGCTTTGCAGGACTGCTACTATCACACTAAAGGAAGTTACAGTCTAAAAGAAGAATTTTTATCTTAACGGTTTTGAACACCTGTGCAACCACCATGTCATAAACTGTTGTGCTCTTTGCTACTATTATGCATTGTGCCACTTACAAAAAACTTTAATCACAGCTAATGACACGATCACACTTTGCTTTGCTTCCACCGCTCGCTGTGTCAGAGTTGAGGCAGCAAAAAAGGCCTTGAGCCCCAGACACAACTGGCAGTAGGGGAGTGACTTGTGAGAAACTCAGTCTGAAAGAAACCTTGAAGTTGGTTGATGGTGAAATCTAAACCAAAGGAAACTGTGTTAGGGACAGACATATATATATATATATATATAGGACCTTGGGAATGTGGTAGGTCAGCCCCAGAAAACCCCTACAAGCTTATCTGAAAGAGTAATCTGTTCCTTGACCTTATCTGTTATTAACAACCCCCATTGCCTAGACCTCCCCTTTAACCCAATAAGTTCCAGCCTCAGTAGTTTGTGGGGAAAAGATCAAGGTACGTCATCCAAACCTTGTGTTTGCTTGCACATACAGAGAAGTGCTGTCCCATACATTTGATAGAGGATTTTCTTCAGAGCTTAAACACAAAAGTATTTGACTTTGTTGTTTATAACTGTTTTGCTCTATGATCTTGGGCAGTGGTTGAGCTGAATAATGTTGTTTCTGTCTCAGTTCTATTCTAACTTCACCTAACCACAAGCCAGCCTCCTTTCTCCCCTTTTTAGGCAACCCCTGGCTCCGTGTCAGAGTCTCAGGGGGGCTGGAGCCCTATGAACTCTGACCAGCTGAGAACTGCTTTGTGTTCCTGACGGGTTAGGTGCCCTATACATCCAGAGCGTGATGTAGTTTCACTGGATTTTTAGCTGTTTCTCAGCTAAAGCTGCTTCCCTTTCTTGGCATCAGTTGAGCTGTTTGGCCTGCTTGACCTTATTTTAGGTCTTGAAAGCTTCTCACCCCAGCCCTTTTTCTGTCTCACACTGTTCTTTGCTGCCTTTAAGTGGGCCCTGCCTTACCCAGCTGTCTTACCTGGCTTACCCAGTTTGAAACATGTTTCTCTGGTTCCTGTGCTTCCTCCTCAGACTTTGTCACTGAGGCTGTCATAGTGCCTGACTCATAAAATGGACCTTGATTCATGGTCCCCCTGCCTGGACTTAGCTACAGGACACAAACATGTCTTTCCTGTCTTTCAAAACTTCCTTACATCCGGAAACTGGAGCAGATTGTGTCCCGAATCCAAGAGAGGTGGCCTGATTGGTAACACTTGTACCTGTACCTAGGGTGAGGCGATGCCTCAAGTGAAAGCGACTCATCCTGACTGCAGCCAGGAGAAGGGCTTTTCATTATTTCCTACCAAAAAGTGGTGTGGTCTTTACACAGTTTGGAGATGGAACTTTAGAACTTGACTAAGGGATTTTTATCTCAAAGAATGAGACATAGAAAGAGCACCTCACCCAAACAGGGGAATGAGCATGGGGCTTTGGGTAACAAGTGGCACGGAGGAGTAAAGCTGCTGCTCATAATGCAATTAGCAGGAAGGAATCTGCAACTTACTGGGATTCTGTTCAATTTTAGAGCTAATAATGAAGGGGAGTTAAAAATTCCTTTCTTTGTAGTGGTATGGGACAAACCGTGATTCTGTGCTCCTTCACAGAAGGAGCAGGCAGAAACTTACTCAAAGAAAATTCGGACATGAGTTAGGTGTTCTGGAAAGACCTGGCAAGAAATAGGGGCACGCAAGGGAGACTCGCATAAATGGAAAAAGGAAGAAATTATTCACAGAGCAGGGAAAGACCTAAGGAGCTACTGATGTGCAATCTCTCTCCTGCAAATTATGGAAAAGTAACCCATTTTTTGGTCTTTATTTTTGTTTCTTATGTAATAGCTCATCTTCAAAAGGATTTAGAGCAGATTTCCCTGGAGTGACTAAGCCAGATTCAAAAATCTGGGAAAAAAAAATTGACTAGGAAGACTGCTTCTTCCCTCTGTACCCATCTCAACAGACAAAATATGGCTGTGCCTTATTCAATACAAGCCATCAAAGCCACCACCTCACCTTGGGATGAATCCAATACACAAACTCTGGTTTCTTTTTCCAATTCTCAGAAGCAAAGTCTTAAAATAAATAAATAATTATTGTGGGTGGTGGTGTGTTGGTAGTTTTTTGTGTTGTTTTTTTGTTTTTTTTTAATTGGTTGTTTTATTTTGTTTATTTGTTGGGGTTTTTTTTAATAATACAAATGAGGAAATGGAACTGCAGAGGGGGTTCCTATTCCGCAGGAGAAAAAAAAGGAAGAAGCATGAAAGGAAAAGGAAGTAGCATGAACATGAATCTCCTGCCTGGAAAAATGAATCAGCCATCTGGCAGCTTGAGTTTATTCTGATCTTCTCTAGTGGTGAACCTCTGGCCATTAATTCAGACACGGAATTGGTATCTGCCCTCTCCTTGCTCAGTTTCCTGTGTGACTGATCATGAAGCTCTCTTTGGATCAAGCATAATAACAGTGCCTGTTGTAAAGTCTTTGTTAAATCCTCTCTAAATTGGGCTCAATATCAGAAATGGTGGACTTTGAAGCACCTAAAAAGTAGCTTTTTTGAGAAAGATGACATAGTTTGGTAAAATACTTTCTCCTAGTTTTTCACAGAACTTCTTTTCTATCAGATATAAATAATTTCTAGACAGGTCAATTTAAAATATCTCTATTTCTTTATAATGCTTAGATAGCACTTATTTTTCTTACACATTTTTCATCGTATTGGAAAGGATGCTAGTGTGCTAAAACTATAGAGAAACTTCAGGATGGTCTTTATTTTTTTCCCAAAGTCTGAACCAATGGTAGAAGCCCACTCTGGAATTGGTAGCTTAGAAAGAAGTGGTGTGCTAGCGGAGAAACTGCTTTTCATCTTCTTCCCTGTTGTACCACCTGGAAGGCTCAGTCCCAGAAGCATGATCTTCTTCATGAGGAAAATGCAGGAGTTAAGCTCTTCAGAGAGCCAGTTGGGCCTCCTTAAAAGTGAGGAATCCTCACAGGGCACAGCTGACTTAAGAAATTCCTGTCTTCTGGTCACTGGAGCAGAGCAGAAACTTTCCTGGCCTCACCGGAGCACTCAGCACCTTCAGCTGTGCTGACTGAAGTGCTCCTGCAGTTGTAGTGGAACAGCTCAGAGAAATTATCTGGGTTGGGGGGGGCGGGAATCAAACCAGTCCCTTAGAAAACAAATGTCCCTCCCCCCTTGTCTGATGAGGCAACAGTTTTGCTAAGACAGAGCTGAGCTAACAGCTGAATGAAATAACTGCGAGGGAGGAAATTGAACTGGGGAGTGCGAAATCCCCTTAGGCTGGCTCTGTGACCAGGGGTTTGTAATGTGCTGCTGCACCTGGAGTCTGGTCTCTAGAGCACTTCCATGTTTCATCACAAGTAGAAAAAAGCAAATTCTGTCGTGTGAGTCAGGACACCTAGAAGTGTTATGGATCTGGGTTTCCAAGGCCTGAGTCAGCCTTGGAAATGGGCTGAACTCTCTGCCATGGTATTGTCGGTGCTTGCACATTCATTCCTTCAAAACCACACCTTAAAAACTATGTCATGTTTTCTTCACATTAGGTAAACACATTTACCTAAAACCTCTCAGCTGTGAGCTCAAGTGTGAACCACAGTGTTTTTGGAATAGAACAAAATACATGTGCTGTACATGTATTTCATGCACAGCTGACTGGAGCTGCCTTGTGTTCTGCTCCTGCCAGCTCCTGCAGTGAACTGCTATAATCTTGCAAAGTTTTGGGTTGGAGTTGTAATATGAGTTATCCCTATTGTACCTCAAGCAGAAGACACATTACTGGAATTGTGTGTGCAAGCAAAATGTTGTAGTTTAGTTTTATGGAAAGGTTGTCTATCTGGCAGCTGTCAGAAGTGGACTTTGTATGGGAATGGCACAAATGGATCCAGCTCCTTTCCATCTATTGCTAACTGTCATTTTATAACACTATAGATAATTTTTAAGGCTTACATTAAGTTTGGTGGGGTTTTTTAAATACACAATTCTTCTACAATTTCCAGACACTATCAGAATAATGTTAAAGATCAGCAGCAGCACCTGTAGCTGTAATTGAAACTGAGAACATAGTTGTATGATTGGGCATCCAGGATGCTATTTTAAAGTGTTCCCCATAAGGCAGTCTTTCTGCTTATTTTCTTTTTTGTTTCCCCCAAACTTGACAGAAGGTGCAAAACGATTCTGAAATGTGAATTCAAGCTACAGAATATAATTTATTTTTGTAAGCCGTCTGATGTACCAACTGACAGATCGTATCTAGAATTCCTAGGTGTCATCAACTTATATTACAGTGGTTTTAGGTGTTTGGGTTTTTTAAAATTTTATTTTAAACACTCCTAATCTGATCACGGTTTCCATTGTAAGCATTATTTTCCCTGCGGGATGCCTCATCTTAGTTTTGAAAAGACTGAAACCGGTGGGTACTTTTCTCTTAAGTATCCTGCCTTTGTTAGGCAGGTGAGCAGAGTAACTGGGCTTAGAGACTGCTTAGTTATGCTAACGCTGTCCCCAAAATTATAAGTAGATAAACACAAGAGGGTGATTAGAGACTAATTACCAGGACAAAACTATTACCGTGCTGACTGATCTAAGTATAATACGTGGAACTATTCAGCATGAACAATGTGCTTAGCATTACACAGTAAACTGAAAAATTTGTGTCACAAATTGTGTATCTGGTTACTTCAAGAATTTTGTACTGCTTATATGCAGCACTTCAGGTTCATATAATCCTCATGCAGGGAGAAAAAAGGAATCCCACAAATGCTCATTTAACTAAGAACACACTTGGCGATGGGCAGAAGCAGAAAGCGTTTCCGGACCACGCGAGCTGCCATCGGTGCCAGCAGACATTGCTTCTGTGCGCGTCCTGCAGTTCCCAAGATAAGGCACCCTACATCCATGTGGGCAGCCGCACATTTATCTCCCAAGCCACGGGCTCCCTCGCACAGGACTTCGCTTCCTGACGGCAGAACGCAGGGAGCGAGGGCGGCCCGGCGGCACCAGCTCCGCAGGTCACTTCGGTAAGGCCCGACTTCGCCTCGGCCGGACGATTATGCCCAATTACTCCAAGGTTGCAGCGGCAAAGGGCGCCGGGCCTGCGTGCGGCCGGGCGCGTCCCGCGGGCTGGCCCCGTGTCCGAGCGCTCGCTCCTTTTTAGGCCGTGCCGCGGTCCCGATCCCGATCCCGATCCNGGCTGGCCGCGGGGACTGTGCGCAGCCAAGATGGAGGACGGCGGGGCCGAGCCGCGAAAACACTCCAGCCCCCCGCTTCCCCACCCCCCGTTCCCGGCGCGCCGCGGCGGGGAGGGGGGAGGCGAGCGGAGCGCGAGTGAGAGAGCGAGAGGGCGCCGAAAGCGGCCCCCCTGCCCGCCCCGGCCCCCTTCCTCCTCCCCAGAGCCG